>ONZH01003726.1:0-97226 GCA_900303285.1 Rhinella marina | reverse complement strand
ATCTTCTTGTGGCTGCCCCATACAGTATAACGTCTCCTTGTGACTGGCCCCATACAGTATAACGTCTCCTTGTGACTGGCCCCATACAGTATTGTCTCCTTGTTTAAATGTACTGAATACAGTATGTATAGAGGCTGCAGTGACGCCCCAACCCCCCACATGCTCCATCTATTGTTCTTTTACAAAGGGACTAATGGACGCTTTGTTTACTGTAGCTGGGGTGTAGCAGCACTGTGTAACCCGAAACCAGCAGAACAAAGGCTCTTTGTTCTGCTCATTTCATGTTACACAGTTTGTAACAGAATATTTATGGAGCCTACAGCACTGTACAGAAAGCTCTTTAAGCCACTTTTACACTAGCGCTTTAATATTCCAGTATTGAGCTCTGTCATACGGGCTCAATACCGGAATAAAACGTTTTATTGTCAATGGGGACAAAACTGAACTGAAGACAACTGAATGCTCCTGAAAGCATTTCGTTCAGTCTTCAGACCGGAGAGCAAACCTCAACAGGCTGCAAGAGGCTGTGGGATGCAAAAGGGAGAAGACAGGCCACGCTAACCAGGCCCGCAACTGTTCCTCGGAGCAGCTCCTTGAGGCAATCTGTACCTTGCCAAGGGTTAGGTGTTCCGCAGTCTGGGGTTTTTTGAGGAAAGTGCTGACGATAAACGATTATTAATTTGTAACCAGTGCGGTACCAAGATGAGCAGGGGCGTAAACACCAGCATCCTGACCACCACCAGCAGGATCCGACACATGTCAGCAAAGCACCCTAATAGGTGGGCCGAACGCCAGGGTCCACGATCTGTGTCTGCAGGTCACACCACTGCCTCCTCTTCCCCTCTGTTACCTGCTGTCCAAGACGCAGGCCCAGATGCCCCCGCCCTGCACCTGGACCTTCGCAGACACCATCAGCGAGTATGTCCACTACAGTGTCCCAGCGCAGCGTTCAAATGTCCTTACCCCAGGCATTTGAACATAAGCGCAAATACCCTGCCACCCACCCACAGGCCATAGCTCTAAACGCGCAACTTTCCAAGTTGCTGGCCCTGGAAATGTTGCTGAGGCTTTTCGCAGCTCAATACCGGATTATTAAAACGCTAGTGTGACAGTGGCCTAAAGAGGTTTATGTATGGTGCTGTACGCTGTGTAAATATTCTTTTATTTTGTTCTGCTGGTTTCGGGTTACACAGTGCTGCTACACCCCAGCTACAGGAAACAAAGCGTTCATTAGTCCCTTTGTAAAAGAACAATAGATGGAGCATGTGGGGGGTTACTGCAGCCTCTATACATACTGTATTCAGTACTTGCTACTCACCTTTACACAATAATGTCCTGTTTGAAACAAAAAAATAAAAAAAGATTTTTTAGTGTCTCCATAGTCTGAGAGCGGTAGTTTTTTTTTATTTTTTGGGTGATTGTCTCAGGTAGGGGCTACTTTTTTGAAGGATGAGGTGACGGTTAGACTGGTACTATTTTGGGGTGGCATACGCCTTTTTGATCGCTTTGTATTACACTTTTTGTGATGTAAGATGACAAAAAATGTCTTTTTTGACACCGTTTTTATTTTTAATTTTTTACTGCTTTCAGCGGAGGGGTCAGGTCATGTGAGAGTTTTGTAGAGCTGGTTGATACGGACATGGCGATATCCAACATGTGTACTTTTTTTTATTTATTTGCGTTTTACACAATAATGTCCTGTTTGAAACAAAAAAAAAATGATTTTTTTAGTGTCTCCATAGTCTGAGAGCTGTAGTTTTTTTTATTTTTTGGGCCATTGTCTCAGGTCATTTGCAGGATGAGGTGACGGTTAGACTGGTACTATTTTGGGGTGGCATACGCCTTTTTGATCGCTTTGTATTATACTTTTTGTGATGTAAGGTGACAAAAAAATGGCTTTTTTGACACTGCTTTCAGCGGAGGGGTCAAGTCATGTGAGATTTTTGTAGAGCAGGTTGATACGGACATGGCGATACCCAACATGTGTACTTTTTTAAAAACTTTTCGTCTTTTTGCGGCCCCGGTTCAGCCCCAGAAGGTTGAGGAGCAGCATCACAAGCCTGAGGAGAGGCTGAAGTAGAAAGAGGCTCCGCTGCTGATGAGAAGAAGCCGGAGAAGGAGGTAAGTGGTCTGTGTTTGTTTTCTATTTTTCAGGATCGTGAATGCTGAGGACTACGTCGGATTCGGTGGATTACGTCGGACCAGCTTTTTATTTTTTAAATAAAATGGTCAAACAGGGGTCTGGGGGAGTATTTATTTCAATAAAATATTTTATAAGTGTGTGTGTTTTTTTTTACAACTTTGCAGTTTTAGTAATCATGGCTATCTACAGATGGCCCTGATTACTAATACTGGGCTTAGTACTTGGCAGTATGGCCAGCACTAACCCCAACATCTATTACCCTGCACCCACCGCCACCAGGGGTGTCGGGAAGAGCCGGGTACCCGCAGGACCGGACCTTCTAAATTGAGGGTCCGGTTCTGGGGCGCCTGCAGGCTGGTACCATTAGGCTGGGAAGGGCCAATAAACGTGTCCATTCCCACCCTGGTAGTGCCAGGCTGCTGCTGCTGGTTGTATCTGGCTGGAGAATGAAAAAAGGGGGGGAGGACCCCATGCCATTTTTTTAAATTATTTATTTATGAAAAAAGCGTCCTGGTTGCCATGGTAACTGATCGGAGCCCAGCGATTACACTGCTGGGCTCCGGTCAGGTCCCCACTGCACCACCAATGAAATAATACTGGGGGGGCGCACTGCGCCACCAATGTTTATTATACTGGGGGGGGGGCTGGGGGAAGGGCGCACTGCGCCACCAATGTTTTAATACTGGGGGGGGGGTTGGGGGGAGGGCGCCACCAATGTAATAATAATAGTGAGGGGGGGCTTCAAAGCGCACCATAAAGATTACCATGGCAAGCCGAGGTGTCCGGTTGCCATGGTAACTGATCGGAGCCCAGCGATTACACTGCTGGGGTCCGATCTTCACTGCCACCAATGATTCTTCTACTGGGGGGTTGGGGGTGAGGGCGCACTGCGCCACCAATGTTTTAATACTGGGGGGGTTGGGGGGAGGGCGCACTGCGCCACCAATGTAATAATACTGGGGGGGGGGCGCACTGTGCAAACAATGTTTATTATACTGGGGGGGCTGGGGGAAGGGCGCACTGCGCCACCAATGTTTTAATACTGGGTTGGGGGGAGGGTGCCCTGCGCCACCAATGTAATAATACTGGAGGGGGCGGGGGGTGCACTGTGCCACCAATGTTTTAATATTGAGGAGGGGGGGTATTAAAACACCAGCGCAGCCCCGATTTCTTCAAGGAGATTGGAGCTGCGCTGAACTCTGCGCTCTGCAGAGCTGCCATTGAAACTGTAGTTCCATGCACCATCTGGTGGTGGTTACATGTAACTACACTTTTATTTCTTGTATTGCGCTTCTGGATCACGATTCATTATCAATCCAGTGAGCGCATTCTCTACTACATCTGTAAGTCAAAATCATTGTTATCTATCGTCAACACTGTCTTTTTAGCTTCAATTGCCACAGCATGGGAACCCTGAAATGCCTGTAAATTAAGTCTCCGCCCGGTGGACAAAGGATTGAGGTGTATGTATGATTGAAATAGAGGCTCCAGTATCAATCAACATTTCCTGCTGTGGGCCTCTTTCCACAGCAGCAAAAATCACAGGTCTATTGCATCCATAGTAAAGCTTATATAGATAGGCACTCCCTCCTACTGGAATAATACTGGAAAATTTTATTTCACACAATTAAAAAATTAAATTGGTGGAGCTCCCTATACATAATATTTAAAAACAGTAAAATATACTTCATATATATACATCACATAATATTTCATATAGTTGTTACATATAGATTCCTCCCGGATAGATTATGGGCAGATATATATTTATTTCTGCTGTACAGCTATATCTCCCATATAACTTCTTTTTAGATATTCTTATTAATAAAACTTCATCTCCATATACAAATTAAATTGCTGTTATTCCACGGAGTATATTCCAATAGTCCTTCCAGGTTCCCTTACTGTTATTCAAAAGATGTTACTCAAATATTATAGCTCAAATATAAGTAACATCTTTTGAATAACAGTAAGGGAACCTGGAAGGACTATTGGAATATACTCCGTGGAATAACAGCAATTTGATCTGTATATGGAGATGAAGTTTTATTAATAAGAATATCTAAAAAGAAGTTATATGGGAGATATAGCTGTACAGCAGAAATAAATATATATCTGCCCATAATCTATCCGGGAGGAATCTATATGTAACAACTATATGAAATATTATGTGATGTATATATATGAAGTATATTTTACTGTTTTTAAATATTATGTATAGGGAGCTCCACCAATTTAATTTTTTAATTGTGTGAAATAAAATTTTCCAGCATTATCCCAGTAGGAGGGAGTGCCTATCTATATAGGCTTTACTATTTCTCCTATTGCAGTCGTGGTGGGTAGCCTGAGATAGAGCACCACTCATTATTATCCCTATTGCACATTGAGAGCTATCAGAGCGCGAATTGTCTATTGCATCCATCTCTCTTGAACTTCACAACAGGAGGAATGGGGGCAACGATTTCCTATGCCGAATTTGTTGGATGAGCATTATTAGAAAGACCTTGAGAGCAATTGGTCTAACAATCTGTCCTGCAATTTGTATTGCTTTCAATTTCTCAATTTCTTTCAATGCATCCGCCAATTGGTGCTGCAACTCTTTAACTGGAAAACACCAATAACTATAAAACACACCAGTATAAGAAAATTACATACTTTACTAATTCATCAAAAAGGTATATAAAAAGGTAAAAAATCAATGGTGGTAACTATACACACAAATGGAGAGGCATACTTGGAACAGTAATTGCAAATTACCCGATTCTACAAAAGCGCCACAAAAAGTCATAATAAAGTGCAAGTGCAATTGCATAAATCCGTAGTATAAGGCACAATACGCAGAATAACAAAGTCAAAGTACATGGTATAGTATCATACAGACCAGAGCCACCTCCAGCCCCAATACACGTTTCGCTGTCGCTTTCTCAAGGGGATCAAACCTCACTGTGTTAAGCACTTATTTATAGTCCCACAAAATTAAAATCATAAGAGACAGGTTGCCATCTGGAGCCCAATATGTGTTCTTAACAGGCAGTCCGGCGTGTGTTCCACTGTGGAACGCAAATGACGTCACTGACTCTTCCGGTCAGGTGATCAAATCATGTGACCAAAGATAAAAAGCAAATCCCACATATGTAAACATAAAAATCAAGTGAAAATAGACCCATGAATATAAATATGTTGCAATGGTGTAAATAAATAGATATCTTAAGAAATTCACGGAAAAGATGCACTAAAACAATAGATGCAAACAACATATGGACTAAGCCCTCACTCTATAGATAAAATCTGAGACTCTTAGCCAATACATTTTGATCAAAATACATCTGTGCCCACCTACCCAGCGCCATGGTGGTCTCAGTTCAGGCAGGTCCTACGCTAAACCTAACTATGCGGTTGTGCATCTATGTTTAGGTGCGCAGACCCTGCACATACAGTGTGCTGCTCCTAGTTACCTCTGTGTGCATCAGCAACCAATGAGAGGAGGAGCACACGCACCCATATGTACCACCTTAATCAAGGTCGCCTCTTAGATAGGTGGGAAAAAAGTGCACATGAATGCTACTCCCCTGATAATAGGAGCGCATTCACACTAGAAGGTGCCACTCCTTCCAGACACATCAAAAAAAATATTTACGGAAAACAGGTACAAACATCCTGCACCATGTGATAGTAAAATGTGCGGATGTACAAGGCTAGATTTAGAAATTCACGGAAAAAATGCACTAAAACAATAGATGCAAACAATATATGGACTAAGCCCTCCCTCTATAGATAAAATCTGAGACTCTTAGCCAATACATTTTGAGCAAAATACATCTGTGCCCACCTACCCAGCGCCACGGTGGTCTCAGTTCAGGCAGGTCCTACGCTAAACCTTCCTATGCGGTTGTGCATCTATGTTTAGGTGCGCAGACCCTGCACATACAGTGTGCTGCTCCTAGTTACCTCTGTGTGCATCAGCAACCAATGAGAGGAGGAGCACACACACCCATATGTACCACCTTAATCAAGATCGTGCAGGATGTTTGTACCTGTTTTCCGTAAATATTTTTTTTGATGTGTCTGGAAGGAGTGGCACCTTCTAGTGTCAATGCGCTTCTATTACCGGGGGAGTAGCATTCATGTGCACTTTTGCCCCACCTATCTAAGAGGCGACCTTGATACATATAGTACATAAAAGATATATATATCATATATTATGTTGTGTATGAAAAACTGTGAAGAAGTGAGTGTGATGCATGGTCCATTTCTGCATGAAAATGTATAAACAAATGAATAAGTACCTAATTAGTAACTAAAAAATAATAATATAAAAAAAGTATGTTATGTAAAATATATATATCATATATTATGTTATGTATAAAACAAACTGTGAGAAGGTGAAAGTGATAAGTGATCAATTTCTAAATAAAAATGTGTAAATGAATGTGTAAAAAATAATGAATAATAAAAGAGGACAGCATAAATTTATTCTGTTTCACAACTTCAGTCAGGCGTCAATATTCATTATAGCAAGGGCAAATGGTCATCAATCAAAGTACCTCCCAACAATCGAACTGCAAGATGGAATAAACAAAAATAGTTAGTGAGACATACCAGAGGCCAAGTTGGTATATCAAATATATACCAAACCATAAAAACTCAAATCTAAAAGCACAAAACACAAACATCATGCTACCAACGACCACAATAACATGATATATTGAAATAAAATCAAATGATATAAGAGAATCGGTAAGTACTACAAATAGGGAAGATTAGAAAAATGGGACAAAGCTAAGATTTTCGTTAAGACCACGGGGTGAGATTGTGTCCAGACGGAAAATCCATCTCGTTTCTCTCTGTGCCAATAGACGTTTCCAATCTCCACCCCTTTTCCCCACCAGGATACGGTCTATACCTCTTACCTTTAATTGAGTTCCGTCGCAGTTATGATGAGTTTTGAAGTGACGTGGAATCGTTTTCAGGGCTGCAACATCTTCCTCATCCTTTGCGGCAATTATTCCCAAGACATGCTCCCTAGTCCGTTTCCGGAATTCACGAGAGGTCAGACCGACATACTGTAAGCCGCATGGACAGCTTGCCATATAAATAACCCCAGTCGTGCCACATGTCATTGTGTGGGTTATGTCAAAAGTTCTGCGACCAGAAGAATCTGTAAAAGTATTGGTGGTTAGTATGTTTTGGCATGCGATGCACCCCCCACAGGGTTTACACCCCATTTGGGGCCCTTGGAGCCAAATGCTCTTTCTGGGATCGTCCCACCATAGTAACTACGTACCAGTCTATCCCGCAAATTTCTTTCCCTTCTGTAAGTAATTGAGGGACGTGGAGGTAATAATTTTTTTAAAATCTGGTCCATACGTAGCACATTCCAATATTTCTCAAGAATGGAAGTTAGTTCTGTATGTCCTGGGTTGAAAGATGTAATAAACCTCATAACCTAATGGGCATCAGGTTGTCTTTGACCATGGGTTTGTTGTAATAAAGATGTCCTTTGAGAGTTCTACGCTCTCATATAACTTTTCTCAATAGAAGACTGTTGATATCCCCTGGTCAGGAATCTGTCCATCAGCTCTTTGGCTCTCAACTCAAAAGTATCCTCCCATGAACATAATCTCCATAATCTCAAAAATTGGCCTGTCGGGATGCTCTCAATTAGCCGGCGAGGATGTGATGACTAGGCATGTAAGAGGCTATTGACTGCAGTTGATTTGCGAAAAATATCAGTGCATACAAATCCATCTGTGTCCACCTGCAGTTGAACATCCAAAAAATCCATATTGGTGCGACCTGTCTTGTGCGTAAGTTTAATGTTCAGATTATTTTGGTTCAATGTGGTCATAAAGGTATTCAAATCCTCACGGGATCCCTGCCAAATAATGAGAATATCGTCAATGTAACGATTCCACAAGTAGACCTTCTCAATCTGGTCCACTGGGTCCGTGAAGAAAATTGACCTCTCCCACAGCCCCAGGAAAAGATTGGCGTAGGACGGCCCCCATAGCCGTTCCCTGGAGCTGTAGGTAGTATGAATTCTTGAACATAAAGAAATTATGATGTAAAGCAAAGTCTAATAACATAAGAATAAATGAACCATACTCACTCTGGACATCCGACATCCTCAAAAAGTGCGAGACTGCTTGTAGACCATCATGATGATTAATCGAAGTATATAAGGACTCCACGTCACAGGTCACAATCAGCATGTCGTCCTCCAGCTGTACACCATCGACCCGTCTCAGAAGGTCCCCAGTATCCTTCAAATAGGACGGGAGGCTTTCAACAATTGGTTTCAATATATGGTCTATAAGTTTGCACACCGGTTCACAGAAATTATTAGTACCGGATACAATCGGACGTCCAGGTGGATTTTTTATGTCTTTGTAGACTTTAGGTAGCAGATAAAAGGTTGCAATGGTGGGATGTTCCAACCACAGGTATTTCTTTTCCTGGGGAGAGATAATCCCATCATCACATGCCCGTTCCAAAATACACATCAATTCACCCGGAAATTTAGTCAAGGGATTAAAAGTAACTCAATTAAAACGGAACTCAATTAAAGTTCGATTGTTGGGGTGTACTTTGATTGATGACCATTTGCCCTTGCTACAATGAATATTGAAGCCTGACTGAAGTTGTGAAACAGAATAAATTCATGCTGTCCTCTTTTATTATTCATTATTTTTTACACATTCATTTACACATTTTTATTTAAAAATTGATCACTTATCACTTTCACCTTCTCACAGTTTGTTTTATACATAACATAATATATGATATATATATTTTACATAACACACTTTTTTAAATATTTTTTTATATTATTATTTTTTAGTTACTAATTAGGTACTTATTCATTTGTTTATACATTTTCATGCAGAAATGGACCATGCATCACACTCACTTCTTCACAGTTTTTCATACACAACATAATATATGATATATATCTTTTATATAGTGTACTATATTGCACTATCTATAGTTAGTAATTAGGGATGTAGTTCTTATATTTTCATATATTTGCACTAATCTCCTTTTCACCTTTTTTCTATATTTATTCTCTTGTGCTACACATGGTATATCTGCTCTTGTGCACATCACTATCTTCGTTCGCTGTATACGCTGGCACAATTCACTTTTTCCACTGCACAGGCGCGTGCGTTCCACGGTGGAACGCAGGCCGGACTTCCAGTACCGGCCGCGTTCTCCCGTTGAGAGCTGACTTATACTAGGGTCTTAGGATGCATTAAGATATCTATTTATTTACACCATTGCAACATATTTATATTCATGGGTCTATTTTCACTTGATTTTTATGTTTACATATGTGGGATTTGCTTTTTATCTTTGGTCACATGATTTGATCACCTGACCGGAAGAGTCAGTGACGTCATTTGCGTTCCACAGTGGAACGCACGCCGGACTGCCTGTTATAACACATATTGGGCTCCAGATGGCCACCTGTCTCTTATGATTTTAATTTTGTGGGACTATAAATAAGTGCTTAACACAGTGAGGTTTGATCCCCTTGAGAAAGCGACAGCGAAACGTGCGTTGGGGCTGGAGGTGGCTCTGGTCTGTATGATACTATACCATGTACTTTGACTTTATTATTCTGCATATTGTGCCTTATACTACGGATTTATGCAATTGCACTTGCACTTTATTATGACTTTTTGTGGCACTTTTGTAGAATCAGGTAATTTGCAATTACTGTTCCAAGTATGCCTCTCCATTTGTGTGTATAGTTACCACCATTGATTTTTTACCTTTTTATATACCTTTTTGATGAATTAATAAAGTATGTAATTTTCTTATACTGGTGAGTTTTATAGTTATTGGTGTTTTCTGATGGGGCTTATGCCACACCTTATGACATTTTTGAATTTTTCAGTGCCCCTTATTTTGTATTGGTGCTATTTTCCTGTAGAACCTATATTTATATATATTTTACAGAAGAATTTTTTGGATTTAATATATCCGTGATGGACTTCCGAGCCCGGGAAGCGACATGGAGGATCCAGGCGGACAAATTGTTTAATGGTGGTAACCTAAACACATTGGATGCTAACCAACGGAATATAAGAGAAATAAAAGGTTTGTTTAAGAACTTACTACATAAGAGATTGCGCACTTGGTGGAACAAGACCTCACTTGAGCAATACATAACCAGGAATCTCATCCCACGTGGATTGAGGGTCCAGGTATTCCCAACGGGTGGTACAGAATCTGATCAGTTTATCACCAAGTGGGAAAAAATATGTAGGGACTGCTCAGTCGGGCTTATGGAACTTCTAATTTCTGCCAACACAACCACCCTTAGTGAACTTGATAATCAGATTGCAGATTTGGAGTCCCAACTGAACCTCCTACTTAACAGTACTGATCAGGAAGTGTTTAAAAAGGAAATTGATAATTTGTATATAACATGGGAAAAGCAAATTAAAGAAAGGAAGGTAAAGAAATTTCAACGAGACATCAATGATTTTGAGACTAACCGTATGTATAAGTGGAAACAGGGACCCAAGAAACAACGAGAAAGAAGTACTTTGACTTCATTGTATGCTTCCATGGACAATGAAGGTCGAAGCCGTGGTGGTGATATTCGTGCATACATCACAAGGGCAGGACGTAAACGGAAGGAGGAAACCCCACATCGCCCCACCAATAAGAGACAACAGCATGATGAAGATACCCGATTGGATAAGGCACAGGTAATTAATCTATCCAATGTTGTTTTATCCAGGGCACAAGAGGAGGTTTTGGGTTTGGGTCTAAGTTTCGTCCCTCAATCCAAATTTGATTTATTCACAGCCATCAAGGATTTAAACATTTTTGCAAGGAATCTGTTTTTTAAAAGATTATATTTTAAGGAGGATGGTGATGATATATTGGACACGACTGAGGAACGAGAAGCTGTTGACATTTTGTCTGAATTATCGGAGGAGCATACGCAGACTACGAGGGTGAGTAGAATTCCTCACTCACTTATACCGAAATCCAAGAAATTTCCCCCAATATCTCTTAATACCAACATTGACATGTTTGTCAGATTGGTCACTGAAGACTTGAAGAAAATTAAATCTATGTCCTCAAAGGATAATCTCAATAATGCACAACATGGAGCATTGAAAGAACTGGGCAAACTTACGGGGATTATTATTAAACCCTCGGATAAGGGGGGCAATGTGGTCATCTGGCCGATACCCCAATATGAGAGAGAGGCTTTCCGTCAACTACGTGACCCTAAATGCTATAAGAAATTTACTTTTAATCCCTTGACTAAATTTCAGGGTGAATTGATGTGTATTTTGGAACGGGCATGTGATGATGGGATTATCTCTCCCAGGAAAAGAAATACCTGTGGTTGGAACATCCCACCATTGCGACCTTTTATCTGCTACCTAAAGTCCACAAGGACATAAAAAATCCACCTGGACGTCCGATTGTATCCGGTACTAATAACTTCTGTGAACCGGTGTGTAAACATATAGACCATATATTGAAACCAATTGTTGAAAGCCTCCCGTCCTATTTGAAGGATACTGGGGACCTTCTGAGACGGGTCGATGGTGTACAGCTGGAGGACGACATGCTGATTGTGACCTGTGACGTGGAGTCCTTATATACTTCGATTAATCATCATGATGGTCTACAAGCAGTCTCGCACTTTTTGAGGATGTCGGATGTCCAGAGTGAGTATGGTTCATTTATTCTTATGTTATTAGACTTTGCTTTACATCATAATTTCTTTATGTTCAAGAATTCATACTACCTACAGCTCCAGGGAACGGCTATGGGGGCCGTCCTACGCCAATCTTTTCCTGGGGCTGTTGGAGAGGTCAATTTTCTTCATGGATCCAGTGGACCAGATTGAGAAGGTCCACTTGTGGAATCGTTACATTGACGATATTCTCTTTATTTGGCAGGGATCCCGTGAGGCAGGTCGCACCAATATGGATTTTTTGGATGTTCAACTGCAGGTGGACACAGATGGATTTGTATGCACTGATATTTTTCGCAAATCGACTGCACTCAATAGCCTCTTACATGCCCAGTCATCACATCCTCGCCGGCTAATTGA
Source organism: Rhinella marina (assembly GCA_900303285.1). NCBI lineage: Eukaryota > Metazoa > Chordata > Amphibia > Anura > Bufonidae > Rhinella > Rhinella marina. Next base: position 84,993 of record ONZH01003726.1, on the reverse strand, counting down.
GAGCATCCCGACAGGCCAATTTTTGAGATTATGGAGATTATGTTCACGGGAGGATACTTTCGAGTTGAGAGCCAAGGAGCTTACTGACAGATTCCTGACCAGGGGATATCAACAGTCTTCTATTAAGAGAAGTTATATGAGAGTGAAGAACTCTCAAAGGACATCTTTACTACAACAAACCCATGGTCAAAGACAACCTGATGCCCATAAGGTTATGAGGTTTATCACATCTTTCAACCCAGGACATACAGAACTAACTTCCATTCTTGAGAAATATTGGAATGTGCTACGCATGGACCAGATTTAAAAAAAAATTATTACCTCCACGTCCCTCAATTACTTACAGAAGGGAAAGAAATTTGCGGGATAGACTGATACGTAGTTACTATGGTGGGACGATCCCAGAAAGAGCATTTGGCTCCAAGGGCCCCAAATGGGGGTGTAAACCCTGTGGGGGGTGCATCGTGTGCCAAAACATACTAACCACCAATACTTTTACAGATTCTTCTGGTCGCAGAACTTTTGACATAACCCACACTATCACATGTGGCACGACTGGGGTTATTTATATGGCAAGCTGTCCATGCGTCTTACAGTATGTCGGTCTGACCTCTCGTGAATTCTGGAGACGGACTAGGGAGCATGTCTTGGGAATAATTGCCGCAAAGGATGAGGAAGATGTTGCAGCCCTGAAAACAATTCCACGTCACTTCAAAACTCATCATAACTGCGACGGAACTCAATTAAAGGTAAGAGGTATAGATCGTATCCTGGTGGGGTAAAGGGGTGGAGAATGGAAACGTCTATTGGCACAGAGAGAAACAAGATCGATTTTCCGTCTGGACACAATCTCACCCCGTGGTCTTAACGAAAATCTTAACTTTGTCCCACTTTTATAATCTTCCCTATTTGTAGTACTTATCGATTCTCTTATATCATTTGATTTTATTTCAATATATCATGTTATTGTGGTCGTTGGTAGCATCTCTAATGTTTGTGTTTTGTGCTTTTAGATTTGAGTTTTTATGGTTCGGTATATATTTGATATACCAACTTGGCCTCTGGTATGTCTCACTAACTATTTTTGTTTATTCCATCTTGCAGTTCGATTGTTGGGAGGTACTTTGATTGATGACCATTTGCCCTTGCTGCAATGAATATTGACGCCTGACTGAAGTTGTGAAACAGAATAAATTTATGCTGTCCTCTTTTATTATTCATTATTTTTTATACATTCATTTACACATTTTTTATTTAGAAATTGATCACTTATCACTTTCACCTTCTCACAGTTTGTTTTATACATAACATAATATATGATATATATATTTTACATAACATACTTTTTTTATATTATTATTTTTTAGTTACTAATTAGGTACTTATTCATTTGTTTATACATTTTCATGCAGAAATGGACCATGCATCACACTCACTTCTTCACAGTTTTTCATACACAACATAATATATGATATATATATCTTTTATCTTTAGTTAGTAATTAGGGATGTAGTTATTATATTTTCATATATTTGCACTAATCTCCTTTTCGCCTTTTTTCTATATTTATTCTCTTGTGCTACACGTGGTATATCTGCTCTTGTGCACATCACTATCTTCGTTCGCTGTATACGCTGGCACAATTCACTTTTTCCACTGCACAGGCGCATGCGCGTGCGTTCCACAGTGGAAAGCAGGCCGGACTTCCGGTACCGGCCACGTTCTCCCGTTGAGCGCTGACTTATACTAGGGTCTTATGATGCATTAAGATATCTATTTTTTTACACCATTGCAACATATTTATATTCATGGGTCTATTTTCACTTGATTTTTATGTTTACATATGTGGGATTTGCTTTTTATCTTTGGTCACATGATTTGATCACCTGACCAGAAGAGTCAGTGACGTAATTTGCGTTCCACAGTGGAACGCACGCCGTACTGCCTGTTAAGAACACATATTGGGCTCCAGATGGCAACCTGTCTCTTATAACTTTAATTTTGTGGGACTATAAATAAGTGTTTAACACAGTGAGGTTTGATCCCCTTGAGAAAGCGACAGCGAAACGTGTGTTGGGGCTGGAGGTGGCTCTGGTCTGTATGATACTATACCATGTACTTTGACTTTGTTATTCTGCGTATTATGCCTTATACTACGAATTTATACAATTGCACTTGCACTTTATTATGACTTTTTGTGGCGCTTTTGTAGAATCAGGTAATTTGCAATTACTGTTCCAAGTATGCCTCTCCATTTGTGTATATAGTTACCACCATTGATTTTTTACCTTTTTAGATACCTTTTTGATGAATTAATGAAGTATGTATTTTTCTTATACTGGTGTGTTTTATAGTTATTGGTGTTTTCTGATGGGGCTTATGCCACACCTTATGACATTTTTGAATTTTTCAATGCCCCTTATTTTGTATTGGAACACTTTAACTGGGTTATCAGCAGATGGTACAGGTGCTTTTGCTTGTCTGTAATTACAATTTCGTGAAATATGACCCACCTGACCACACACACAACATTTGAAGGCTTGTCCCTTCTCATAGGGTCCTTTAAAAGATTGTGAGGGCTTCCTAAAACTATTATTCCAAGTTGGCCCTTCAACAGCAGCCACTCTACCTCTATGATTTTTCTCTTGCTCCTTTAGAATTGCTTCAGCCCTCTTAAAGCAATTCATTATTTTTGTAAAAGAAATCTGTATGGCAACTGATAATCCAACTAGCCGGCGTATGTCCGGTGAAGTCCTACTGATTAATGCACATTTATAGATGTCATCGTTCTGTGAGCCCTGTGTACCAGCTGGTAATGTAAACTTATACAGTAAAAACAATCGGTCTGCAAAACCTTGTACAGACTCCCACTTCTCTGTGTACAATTCCCAAAATTACTGTGATGATCAGTTTCTTCAATGCCCAAGGCCTTCAAAAAGTCATCAACCAAATTTTGTTTAATTCTGGGCTCTGTAAACACAGAAGGAAGCAAACTAGCTTTTAAAGCATTATCCAGACTTGCAACAATGACGTCAAAAAAATTACTGTTCGGGCTCAAATTGCGATGCACCTTTTCAAATTGATCAATACGCATCATTACTTCAACAGGATCATCACGCAAACTAATATGCCCCAACTCCTTACTCAAAGCTCGGACCTCAGTGCTAGACAAAGGTTTAGATACATGCGTTTCACAAATAGTATGACCCATTGTATCTATTTGCCGCTGAGTACTGATTGGAGCCATTTTAACATTATGCTCAACAATCTCATCAACATCATCTTCCTCTGCACTGTCCCAGTCACCCTGATCCTTACATGTCGGGACATTAAATGTGGCAACTACAGCACTCTGCCTACCCAACTGTTGCTTCAACTCTTCTATCTGATACAAACATTTAGTATGATCAGCCCCAGACTGATTACAAGAAGTGGCCAAAATTCTAATAGCAGCCTCTGCATCTCTCAATCTCTCTGTTAAACGCTCATTTTCCATACGCAACTCATTATTCTCCTCCACAGTTTTCTGGTGACCAATACCCAACGCAGCAGCATTTTGGGCAGATATATGTAACGTATCAATACGATTATTTAACTCCTTAACCTGATTCTCCAACTCATCTCTTTTTCCAAACACTGTCTTAGACTGCTCAGCAATCCAATATGCAGCAAACACAAGAGCATATTTCCCTTTACTCTTAGACAACTTTTTATCACTCATCATCAATTTAACATACTCCTGTGCCTGAAACCAAGGATCATTAGACTCTTTTATAACTTTAACAATAGCATCAGTATTCTTAACTTTAGCCATTTTCTTTTTCAAACCTTCCATTGCTGACAGTCTCTTTTTATAATCAACATGGCAAAAACAATTACAATGCCCGCTCTAACAAAGCTCCACTACCAGACAGAAATGAATTTAACACAACTCAATTTTTCACACAGCGCCGATGATACTGCAAATAAAAATATGCACAGTTATTAATATACTCCCCAGCCACACCTAGTCCCCTCCTGCCTGGCTCGCCAAATATGTAAGAAATATGATTATTGACAATATTAATATTAAAGCATAATAATACTGAACAATAATAATATTCTCACGTAAATTCTAGGGGACAGTCGGCGAAGAAAGCACACAACAACAGCGCATAGAAACAAAAGAAATTATATTATTTAAAGACACAAATGAGCAGTGTGAAAATATAGAAAAATTTTAACAAACAATATAAAAAAATGGAATATAAAACCAACACATAATCAACACATAGTCAATGGCACAAAAGCCACAACATGAAGCCGCATAAAACCAACAGTTCCTATACCGTCAATTAGAATGCAACCACACCGATACAAAAAGACCTAGGATATTAGTAAGAAAACACAACAATAAAGCCGATTCCTCCAAAATAACCATACAGCATAATAATCAAACAATAATCCAACAATAAAGAATCACAGTATAACTACCCAAGGCTGAACTAAGTTCCGTCTGGCCTGGTCTGATGTCAAGAATCCTCCTGGGACCCAACCTATAGGATTTATAGGCTCCTAGGATTCCCCCTGTGACCATAGCCAAGGCTTTTTATACTAAATTGCAGCATCCCCCCTGTAAAGTTCCCATGCCACTGGTGCCAACCAATCTGATTTAAGATCAAAATTGTGTTTTGATCCTCCAGATCTCTCCACCCTCTATCTGCACACAGGAATCAGGCCGATGTTCCCACATTAACATTTTACAGTTACCTGTCTCTTGTTTTCACCCAAACGCAAACTACTCAAGTTGGAGACATGTAACCTGGCTAAACAACAGTGGGTATTTGCAATGGAATGGGAAAAACACCCAGGAGCCTTTGAAATGTAATTCACCAAAACATTTCTTTTGGCACCTTGATTACCAATGCAAAGAGGCTTCCTGATATTTCAATTAATTCTACAAACTGGTTTGAAACCGTGTTCAGACCTTTTCATCTATACAGAGTGATTCTCTATTGTTTTACAATTCAGTTATACATACCCCAAATCAAAGATCTACATCTAAGATTTTATACACATATATAATACATATAGATAGATATACATTTTATTCTAACCCACATCTGTATATCTCTACAGTGGTAAACTGCTGTGGGGGCACATGGCAGGACTCAGAACAGAAGGAGCGCCATATGGATTTTGCAGCACAGATTTTGATGGATTGGTTTGCGGGAGCCATTGATTTTTATTTTTTGAGTGATTGTCTCATGTGGGGGCTCATTTTTTGCGGGATGAGGTGACGTTTTCATTGGTACCATTTTGGGGTACATAAGACTTTTTGATCGCTTGGTATTACACTTTTTGTGAGTCAAGGTGAAAAAAATGGCTGTTATGGCATAGTTTTTTTAAAAATTTTTTTTTACAGCATTCACCTGAGGGCCATCTCATGTAATATTTTTATAGAGCACGTTGTTACGGACGCGGTGATATCCAATATGTCTAACATTTTTATTTTTGTTAAGTTTTACACATTAGATGCATTTTTGAACAGAATAAAATCTTTTTTTTTTGTGTTGCTATTTTCTGAGAGCCATATTTTTTTTATTTTTTGGGCGATTGTCTCAGGTAGGGTCTAAATTTCTGCAGGACGAGATGACGGTTTGTTTGGTACCATTTTGGGATAAATACACCTTTTTGATCGCGTGGTATTACACTTTTTGTGAGGCAAGGTGAAAAAAAATGGCTGTTATGGCATAGTTTTTTAAAAAATTTTTTACAGCATTCACCTGGGGGGCCATCTCATGTAATATTTTTATAGAGCAAGTTGTTACGGACGCAGCGATACCCAATATGTCTAACATTTTTATTTTTGTTAAGTTTTACACATTAGATGCATTTTTGAACAGAATAAAATCTTTTTTTTTTGTGTTGCTATTTTCTGACAGCCATATTTTTTTTATTTTTTGGGCGATTGTCTTAGGTAGGGTCTAAATTTCTGCAGGACAAGATGACGGTTTGTTTGGTACCATTTTGGGATAAATACGCCTTTTTGATCGCGTGGTATTACACTTTTTGTGAGGCAAGTTGAAAAAAAAATGTCTGTTATGGCATAGTTTTTTAAAAAAAATTTTTTACAGCATTCACCTGGGGGCCATCTCATGTAATATTTTTATAGAGCAAGTTGTTACGGACGCGGCGATACCCAATATGTCTAACATTTTTATTTTTGTTAAGTTTTACACATTAGATGCATTTTTGAACAGAATAAAATCTTTTTTTTTGTGTTGCTATTTTCTGAGAGCCATATTTTTTTTATTTTTTGGGCGATTGTCTCAGGTACGGTCTAGATTTCTGTGGGATGAGATGACGGTTTGATTGGTACCATTTTAGGGTAAATACCCCTTTTTGATCACCTGCTATTACACTTTTTGTGAGGGAAGGTGACAAAAAAATGGATGTTTTGGCACTGGTTGTTTTTTTGTTTGTTTTTTTTTTTACTGCGTTCACCTGGCGGGGTGGATGATGTGATATTTTTATAGAGCCGGTCAATATGGACGCGGCGATACCTAATATGTCTACTTTTGTTTTTTTCCCTTTTACAATTGTTTAAAACTTTATTTTGGGAAAAGTGCGCTTTTTTTCGCCTTTACAATGCATTACAATACTTCTGTATTGTAATGCATTGGCTGTAAGTGTATTACCAGTGTAATACACTGTTGGGGCAAAACCCCCTTCTCTATGATTGTCGGGGTCCCAAATTAATAATTATTCTTTTGAGCGCTCAGAGGAATGACACATGCTTATTAGCTGAATCAAATATTTCCTGTTTATTGACAGAACACATTGCTCTTTATAGTACAAGACCACAGATAGGTGGGTGGAGTTCCTATAGTGCAGATGTGCACTTTCTGTAGTGAACTACTGAACCAAACCACACATTTTGTTACATCCCACCCACTCTTCCTGATCACAGAGAGAAGTGCTCTGAATGTCAAAAGGTCAGATACATGCATTTCTGAACCTATAAAGAAGAAGTGGTTACCCTTACAATGAGCGTTATATTTATATTTAGCGCTGCTATTTCCTGTAAGTAACTTATCGGAAACTTTCCTGTAAGTAGCTTATCAGAACTTATCTTCTTTCAAATTAATCTTAGTTTAAGATGGAGTCCTGATACAAATGGATACTCAGTCCCTCACATACACTTACAGCCTGCTTCCTGTGAGATCCAGGGTAGATCTCACAGGCTCACCGGGATGGCAGCCACGATGCCTAAGGAAGGCATCGGGCTGCCATCCAAGCCATCGGGTCCCCGTCACAGCAGAGCGGGGACCCGATGGACTCTACTTACATACGCCCGCATCGTATGTGCCACGGTCAGCGCTGACCACAGCACATCAAAGGTTAATACGCCTGCATCGGTGTTTTCACTGATGTGGGCGTACGCAGCAGGGCCCCCTGCAGCTGATCGGTCAGCGCTCCGTAGTACTACGGCGCTGGGCGTCAAGCCCCTTCACGCAGCGCCGTACTATTACGGGGCTGGGCGGGAAGGGGTTAAAATAAGTTTTGCTGATGAGTTTGTTTTCAACACTGGAGATTACAATGTCCAGAAATTCGATGGTCGTATTATTGAAATTTAGGGTGAAGGAAATTCCCCATTTATTGGAGTTCAGAGAATGGCAGAAGTCTTTTGCTGAATTTTCGTCTCTGTCCCATATGATAAAAATATCGTCTATGTATCTTCTGAAGTGTATTATGTGATTTTTGTATTTTGGGTGGTTCCAGATGTGGCTTTCTTCGAACTCCCCCATAAATATGTTTGCGAAAGACGGCGCTACCCGTGTCCCCATTGCGGTCCCCCGGCATTGGTGATAGGTTGTGTTGTTATATATGAAGCAGTTATTCTTCAAAATGAAATTTAAGCCATCGAGTAGGAAATTTATTTGTGGAGTTTTCAATGTTCTGTCTCTCAGAAGGGTGTCTCTGACACATTGTATTCCTAGATCGTGTGTGATGTTAGAATATAAGGCCGTTACATCAAGTGTCAATAGAGCATATTGGGGCTGCCAGTTTATGTTATCTAGTTCATGGATAAGTTGGGTGGAGTTGTGGAGGTAGCTTGGAATGGATTTTACATACGGTTGTAAGACATATTCTTATTCACCACGCGATCCCACGCCAGGAGGTGCACAAGTGAGAGTACACATTACCAGAAAAAAACTTTCCACCCGAGATCATCCTCTTTCCCAGCAGTCTCCCCGTACCTGATGCCACACAATACCAGGTTCTGACATCCACCGATGCCACCAAAGCCACTTCTCCTTTCACAGAACATTCGCTATATACAATGCTCATATACCTCTTTATTTGAGCAGACAGCGAACATATTACCCACTACATATACAGTATATATCATATATCCTATACCTCTCGATATACACAGATAGTACATTGATAATAACCATTGATTTAACAAACCAAAACAGTGTTCTATTGAAATCCAGTGGCCCCCTTGGCATCTGAATAAGTTCCTACACATCGCGCTTAGTATCCAGCACTCGCAACTCTGTATTAACTTATTCAATGTATCCTGTCAATTCTCCTTAGAAGAAGAGGATTGACAGCACTGTGTACTAATTATGTATGTTTATTATGTATGTTAAGATCGGCAACAGTGTATTAACCCCATGAATTCATCCTGCCACGCTCCCAGAGAAGAGCAGATAGGCAGTCCCGCACATCAAGTGTATATGTCAGTTACTACGAGAACGCCCCCACAACACACCTCTTGTGGCCTGTGTGCCAAAACAGGCTTTTTAAACAAGTTGTTTTCACTAACACATGTATTGTCCTCACGAAGAGGGATCTCTTACCCTCGAAACGCGTTGACAACCTGTGAATAAAACGCTTCCACCTATCCTACTGTCTACAGTAGTCTGGATTCTTACCAAGCAGCGCCTAAATAGAACGGTCTATCACAACAGCTTTACGATGTACACCTTTTGGATTACTATACCCCCAAATACACCTCCTGGAGAGAGGCAACATCGGGAGACCACGGCTGCAGCTTGAAGAAACCGTTGGCTGGTCGGGACCTAAAATCACCAGCAGATCGATCTACAGTGGTTGTGACTTTTCACAACCTTACATGGTGAGCACCCTTTTTATTCTCACTCTTATTACTTGACCAACTGACACTGCACATGTGGCGCTGCCTCTACCTTCTTTTATCTTAGATATGCCCCCATCATCTGAGATGGGAATACCCCTTTAAACGCTATGTACACCTTTGGGGGCAACTTTTAAAAATTTTATATTGTACATTTTTTCAATTGGTCTTTATTAAAAATTAGATGAGGAAACACTAATAAAATGGCCTGCTCGTCAATAGCAAAAAATGGTGTTTTACTTCAATAAAAACAAAACCTTATTCAAATATTGTTTCATATCTTTATTAAAAATGTTGAGCCCTTTTCTGTGTACAGCCTTGAGATTCTGCTGTCTATTTGCACACTATTCCGTCATGCTGCTCAGCTGACTTCTCATCTCAGACCTTATAAAAACTCATGATAGCTCAATTCTTATCTTGCTGACAAGAATGTGGCTTAAAAGGGTTGTCCAGCATTATACTACTGATGAGTTATCCTCAGGATAGGTCATCAGTAGCTGATTGTTGAGGGGGGTCCAACACATTTGGACCCCTGACAATCAGCTTGCTCCTATGAGCACCACTGCCTTCTCTGTGCTCACTGAGTACAGAGATGCACATTTGTTACCAGCTATGCTTGGTATCGCATTGAAATGAACAATGAACCACATGAACAATGAAAAGCTAGGAAAAGCTATGAGAAAAGCTATGAGAAGGCCTTCTCAAGCAGCTGATTGGCTGAGTTCCCGGGTGTCTGACCCCACCAATCAGTGGTAAAATGTCAGAAAACCGCTTTAAGTAACTGTTTACAACGGTTTAGTAGTAAGTGTTATCAGATGACAGAACAAAGTGAAAGTACCAATCACACAGCTAGACAGTTAACCCTTTGTGACAGAACAGCTGAAAATTATTAATAAAGACCAATTGAAAAAAATCATATTTAGCCCAAAATTAGTAAAATGCCATAATAAAAATATTGCCCCAGAAGGTGTACATAGCCTTTAACCCTTAGACTCCCAGCGCTGTACATGTACGGCGCTGGGGCGATGCGGGCACATGGCGCCCGCTCGCACATGCGGAGGGGCGTCATGGCCGGCAAGTCTCGGCTACTTACCCCATCGGCGGCGTCTTGCTGGGCCTTTAGATGCCATGATCACACGTGATCACGGCATCTAGTTGCGTCTTAGTGTACAGACACCCCGTGTGGCCAATCTTCTCGCTGATGAGGTTTACAGCTTTCAAAGTGCAATTCTTATTCTGGCCACTAAATGTCAGGCCAGGATAAGAAATGAGCAATTCTTGGATTTATCTCCATCTAGTAAATCCCTGATTGCTCATAAAGAAAAACAAAACCCACAATATATTAGCTCATATTTGAGCTTTAAAATAATCACAAAAAATGTAAAAAAAAGTAAAAAAATTAAAAATATATAATAGTTCAAATCACCCCCCTTTCCGTATAATTAAAAAATAAATACCTAAATAACAATAAATATAGACATCATGGGTATGACCGTGACCAAAAACGCCCATACTTTTAAAATATATTTAAAAAATTCCAATACGGCGAATTGTGTGGCAGAAAAAAACGTCCAAATGGCGACTCGCAGTTTTTTGTCGCTTTTTTTTCTAAAAAAAAATAAATAAAAAGTGATCAAAAAGTCATACACACCCCAGAATGGTATCAATAAAAACTTCAGATCGCCCCGCAAAAAATGAGCCCCCATACAGCTCTGTACACATAAATACCAAAAAGTTATAGGGGTCAAGATATGACAAAAAAAAAAAAAAGGCCAACTTTATAATTATTTTATCACTATCAAAACGCAGGAAAAACTATACATATTAGGTATCGCCGGATTCGTACTGACCAGTAGAATGAAAGTAACTGGTCAGTTTTAATGAACATCGAACGCTGTAAATAAGAAACCCGTAGAACTGTAGCTGAATAGCGTTTTTTTTTAAATTTCACCCGATTTGGAATTTTTTTTTCCGCTTCCCACTACACCATATGCAATATTAAATGGTGGCGTTCGAAAGTACAACTTGTCCCGCAAAAAACAAGCCCTCATACAGCTATGTGAACAGAAAAATAAAACAGTTATGGCTGTTTGAAGGCAGGGAGCGCAAAACGAAAATGCAGAACCGAAAAAAGCTCCGGTACTGAAAGGGTTAATACTCATTGCAGCTGATCTACAGCTTTTCAGTTATAAACGCTGTGATTAATCCTTCTGCTCATGTGAATGGTGTATAAAATAACCCACTGTCAATATTGCACCTCCAGTCTGAATTTATTTATGGAAGATCCTGACAGAATACGCAATGTGTGAGGATACATTTTGCTATGGCCAAAGGTCAGAGCTGTTGCTGCATGTAACAAACATAAGGGTACATCCACACTGACACGTTTTCCACCAGGGATTAGCGCATTTCACCTCATGCCCTGCTGCGGAAAACACTATGGATCATGTACCCTTCACCTCTGTGTAGTCTCCGTGAAGTCAGTGAGCAGTGGAAAGCGGAAGTGCACAAATCATTGCGCCTACTCTGATAATAGAGGTATCCTCCTGAACCAGCAGCTTCGGGGCTCGTCCGTTACGTGTGACCCACTGAACACAACAAAGGATTCCACAGAGGAAGTGATGCTGAGCGTCTCCACCAATCAGGTCGCGGCCAAGGGTGTGTCCTTCTCACATAAGCTCTGTGGTCCAGCTCCCCGGGAGGATGCTCAGCAGGGCCGCCGCTTCTCATCGCTGACATTTCCTGTGGCAGGACTGGTATGTAGACGAGTGAAGGGCACCACTTCCTATACCCTCTGTACGCACTGTAATATTTTCCATGTCGTGCTCTGTGTTGAGGACTGCAGTCATTCAGTTTTGCCTCCCCTCTTTGCGGAGTGGCATGAAGTCTCCTAAGTTTAGGGACTCTACCCCTGACCAGTCTTTTGCATGGTGGGGAGAATTGTTACTGACCACTCTCTGACAACGCTAACAACTCTCCAAGATCTATGCAGATAGCATTATGGGTCACATATAATGCTGTCTTCCACCATTTCCTGGGTGTAGATTTGGGTGTTGGTCAGAGGGCTTTCCTGTTAAGGGCTTGTGTACACTACTGTTGTTTTAGTCCTCATCCTATTCACATTTTTTGCAGGTTGCATGTGGAAACAAATAGAAAATGTCCTGTTCTTACATTAGTATATAAAAACAGCGGCAAGAGGCAAAATGCATGGGACAAACAATAAAGAAACCTGCATCTTTATTTTATTTGCAGGATTTAAATTGTATGAAGACACATCCCAACTAAAGGGGGTGTCCAAGCTATCAGAAAACTCAACCAGGCCCCCAAATGTAATAAAACAAAATAAGAACACATACTCACCGCTCAGCCTCCACCCCCACCCAGCTCTGTTTCCAGCTCTGCAGCTCTGGTCTTTATCTCCAGCCAGTGGCGTAACTAGAAATGACTGGGCCCCAAAGCAAATTTTTGAACGGAAAAGACTCCCCCAAAAACAACTTCTTCGCAACCCCTTCCTCCGGTGCATCCCCCACTCCTGTGGCTAGTTTAGATTGCTCCCTTAGATGAGGCCCGGCAGCCGCTCAATCAGTAGTCTACAGTGTCACTGTATATAATGTCATTGTATAATACTGTTGAGGAGGCCCTGACAATAAAATCTTTTAGTCTTCCTCCTGGGTGGGCCCCTTAGCAGACGCTTACGATGCTTCCCCTATAGCTACGCCCCTGCCTCCAGAATATAATTGCTGAGGCCAATGATTGGCTGCAGCAGTCAGATAAATGATGCATTTGATGTCATCATTGTAGGGACCATGTCATTGTTGCAGGGACCACTGAACAACCCTTTGCAAGTCACAGGCATGTGCTGTCCCCCGGCAGCACATGTATCCATTGATCTAAGTGTGCTTATTCACACAATTGTTTTTCCATATTCAGTCTGTATTTCACTGATGCCAGGAGATGTTTAGAAACTTCCCTTTACAGCATATCAGTGCATGTGGAAAACTGATTCAAGAAGTACGGGCAATCAGCCTCCCCCTAATAGGTTAAAGGGGTTTTCTGAGATTTTTTTCTGATGGCCTATCCACTGGATCGGTCATCAGTATCTGATCAATGGGGGTCTGACACTCTCCTGTGAGCACTGCTGCCTTATCTCAGCTTACCAAGCACATACAGTGTATACCCGCTGTGCTTGGTATCACAGCTCATTCCATTCACTTGAAAGGGGCTGAGCTGCTCCTAGGCCACGTGACATCACTGGCCTAGGGAAAGCTGAGAGAAGGCCGCAGCGCTAATGTGAGCAGCGCTGCCTTCTCAAACTTCTGATCGACAGGGGTCCCTGGTGTCAGACCTTCACCACTATATGACCACATACAGCACTTACATGGCTCTGTAGCACACCTAGCACACCTAGGCTAGTATGTTCCAGGTGGTGTTCTATGCGCACTACGTTAAGCGATGCCGTGCCCCCAGACCTAGCGATAACGCAAGGAATAGCAGGGCAGGCAAAGGCAGAGGCTGGGGAAGAGTGAAAAAAAAGAAGGCAGAGCAGCCTAGGCTCCTACACAGGGAACACTGCCCTTGGGCACTTGCGCATGCTCATTTGCATATGAATTAAACACGTTTTTTCCTGCTTGTGCAAGTCAAAAGAAAATAACAAATGTACCATTAGAATCATACCTAGGTGTGCTACAGAGCCATGTAAGTGCTGTATAAGGTCATATAGTGGTGACAGGCTCCCTTTAAAAACACAGATGTGTCTGTGTGTGGTCGAGCCTATGTTTTCACTGTTGTGTTATGGCTGGTATGTTCAAGATTTATTAACCCTTACACTCCCAGCGCCGTACATGTATGGCGCTGGGGCGATGCGGGCACATTGGCGCCCGCTCGCAACTGCGGCGGGCGTCATGGCCGGCAAGTCTCTGCTGTTTCTAACAGCAGAGACTTGCCGCTACTTACTAGATCGGCGGCGTCTTCCTGGGCGTCTAGATGCCGTGATGTACATTCGCTTCCGGGTGGTGTACAGACACCCCGTGTGGCCAATCGGGGTGTCTGTACACCATATGAAAACTGTAATCCTCGCTGGTGAGGATTACAGTTTTCAAAGTGCAATTCTTATTCTGGCCACTAGATGGCAGGCCAGGATAAGAGATGAGCAATTCATGGATTTATCTGAGTCTAGAAAATCCCTGATTGCTCATAAAGAAAAAAAAAGCCACAATATATTAGCTCATATTTGAGCTTTCAAATAGTAAAAAAAAAAAAATTTAAAAAAAATGTTAAAAATATATAAAAAATAAAAAAGATATAAAAGTTCAAATCACCCCCCTTTCCGTATAATTAAAAAATAAATACCTAAATAACAATAAATATAGACATCATGGGTATCACCGTGACCGAAAACGCCCGTACTTTTAAAATATTAAAAAAAAATTCCAATACGGCGAATTGTGTGGCGGAAAAAAGCGTCCAAATGGCGATTTGCCATTTTTTGTCGCTTTTTTTTTCTAAAAAAAATTAAATAAAAAGTGATCAAAAAGTCATACACACCCCAGAATGGTATAAATAAAAACTTCAGATCGTCCCGCAAAAAATGAGCCCCCATACAGCTCTGTACACTTAAATACCAAAAAGTTATAGGGGTCAAGATATGACGACAAAAAAAAAAAAAAGAAAGGCCAACTTTCTAATTATTTTATCACTATCAAAACGCAGGAAAAACTATACATATTAGGTATTGCCGGATTCGTACTGACCAGTAGAATGAAAGTAACGGGTCAGTTTTAATGCACATCGAACGCTGTAAATAAGAATCCCGTAGAACTGTAGGGGAATAGCGTTTTTTTTGCAATTTCACTTGATTTGGAATTTTATTCCCGCTTCCCACTAAACCATATGCAATATTAAATGGTGGCGTTGGAAAGTACAACTTGTCCCGCAAAGAACAAGCCCTCATACAGCTATGTGAACAGAAAAATAAAAGAGTTATGGCGTTTGAAGGCAGGGAACGCAAAACGAAAATGCATAACCGAAAAAACCTCCGGGAGTGAAAGGGTTAAAGGGAGCCTGTCACCATGACAATGTAATGCAGCCTGCAGGCAGCATGTTATAGAGCAGGAGGAGCTGAGCAGACTGATATATAGTTAACAGTATAAATTATATTTGATTTTTGGCTTTGAAGTCCAGGTGACGGTTCTATCAATGATTGACAGGTATCTCTGCATACACTGTCATAGAGGAAAGGCGTTCAATCACGGATAGGACCACCTCCTGGACTTCAAAGCCCAAAATGAGCAGGAATTTAAATGAACGAAGTACAAGTTTTACTGACTCTAAGGGGTAAAGGAGGGCAAAGTGAGCAATTGCCCAGGGCCCCCATTCTTAAAGGGGCCCCTAGCTCAGCTGCAACAACAGCAGTGATTATGAACCAAGATGCACTGCAGAAACTGAAGGACCTGTGATGTCACAGTCATGTGATTAGTGCTGGAGGCAGAGCTCTGTGGTGGTGACGGAATTGTGATGTCGCCATCGTGTGATCAGTGCAGGAGGGCACTGAGCTCATCAGTGAAGAGCAGAAATGGTGGTAAAGACCTATGATGATGTCTGTGACATGAGGAGAAGTAACTAGGACTGTATATTGGAGGGTACTGGAGAGACAGTGAGTGTGATGTTATTTACATGTGACTGTATGCTGGAAGGAGGAGAATGATTGTATTTATATGGGCCTGTATGTTGAAGGGGCTGGGGCATTCTAATTTCTGGGGGCATTCAGGTAGACACAGGGGACATTGAATGAGAGCACAATAAATAATGGGGACACTACAGGGCAAGCATTATGCCAGTAGGGGGTTATATTAATACCGGGGGCACTACAGGAAGTGCAGCATAATTACTGGCTCTTCTACAGGGAACATTATAAATACTGGAGCCATTGTAGGAGGCATGATAACTAAAGCAGACATTATATTACTTCTATTGAGGGTTCTATAAAGAGCTTTATTACAAATGGGGCAACTATAACAGGCGTTATTTGTAATGGGGGATTTGTTGGGGCCTTATTACTACTGGGGATACTGCAGGGCATTATTATTATTGGGCACAATATGGCTCTTTTACTAATGGAGGCACTCATAAGAACATTATGGGGTGGGGGGTCCTGTAGGGTGAAATAGGAGGGAATTACTTTGAGAAGCACTTTTACTATTGGGGGAACTATCTGTATGGCACTATTATTTCTTCAGGATAGTATTTTGGGGTATTGGGGGCACAGTAGGAACAGTATTGGGGGTAGCAACAGGAAAACACTGTTGGGGTACCAGGTTGGGGAGAATGATAGAAAAGTGAGGAACCTAAGATGCCTGTGTGGTGAACTCTGCAGAGACGAGACGTGGCTGAGGGGCGTGGCATTAAAGTGTCTAGGGCAACATGAACTCTAAATACAGGAGTTTTACTGTATACTGTGTGGGGCTGGGGGTGCTATACTATATGCTATTTGTTTAATGTAATTAAAAAAATTTTGGGTGATTAGATTTGTTTTAATATAATAAACTGACTAAATGTGACTGTTCAACAATACTTCAGATTACATTTGTATTAGATGCAATCACATTGCATATTTGGAAGCAAAGATCTTGGATCTAAATAAGCAGCTTGACATACTTAGGGGCATTGCTAAACTGGAGAGAGGCTTAGACCTCACTGTGCAGGCACTGCCTGGGGTCAATGAAATGAAGGTGGGAGGAGGAGGGCAAGATCAGGAGTATCAGGTCAGCAGTTGGGTTAATGTAGTAAGGAGGGGTAGAGGGAAAAGTGCCAGGGAGGCTAGTCCTGAGCTGGAACGCCCTAGTGAATATGCCTCTTTGGCTGATATTAGGGATGAAAGCCCAGGGCCAGCATCACTGCAGTGGGGTGTTTCTACTAGAAACCAGGAGGATGACCGCTGCAGGAAGGATGGGAAAAGGAGAGCAGCAAAGGACAGACAGATGGTGGTGGTAGAAGACTCTATTATTAGGCAGACAGACAGGGTCATCTGTCGCTGAGACCGTGAATGCCGAACAGTGTGTTGTGCTCGGGGTTCGGCATATTGTGGATCGGATTCACAGATTGCTGGGTGGGGCTGGGGAAGACCTGGTGGTCATGGTACACATTGGCACCAATGACAAAGTCAGGTGGAGATGGAAGGTCCTTAAAAATGATTTTAGGGAACTCGGAGAGAAGCTCAAGTTCAGGACCTCCAAGGTAGTGTTTTCAGAAATACTACCAGTGCCACGAGCGTCACCAGAGAGACAGGGGGAGCTTAGGGAGTTATATAAGTGGCTCAGAAGCTGGTGCAGGAAGGAAGGGTTTGGATTCATGGAGAACTGGGACGACTTTTCGTTCGGCTACAGACTTTACTCTAGGGAGGGGCTGCACCTTAATGGGGAGGGTGCAACTACCCTGGGGGAAAAAAAATAGTTAGACGGCTGGAGGAGCTTTTAACCCTTTTGCCACCAGCGCCGTACATGCATGGCGCTGGACTGATGTTGGAACATGACGCCTGCTCGCCGTGCAGTGGGCGACAGATCTCTGCAGAGACTTGCAGCTACTTACCGCAACTGGCAATAATGCCGTTCACAGTAATTAAAGGCATTAGATGCCGTGATCAAGTGAGATCACGACATCTAGTTGCACTAAAACCTGAAAGCTTGCTCTTCCGGGCGTCCTACAGTTGCCCTGTGTGGCCAATCGGGGCATCTGCAGTTGATCTGAACGCTGTAAGCCTCACTGATGAGGCTTGCAGCGTTCATGCTGCGATTCTTATTTTGGCCACCAGATGGCAGGCCAGGATAAGAAATGAGCAAACGTGACATAAATTTGCATTTTAAAAATCCCATTCAAAAATGGAAAATTCTAAAAAAAAAATTATTAATAGGCTTATATATGATGCTTAAAATCATCACAAAAAAATAAAAAAAAAGTTAAATACATAAAAAATAAAAAAATATAAATGTTTAAATCACCCCCCTTTACGTATAATTAAAAAATAAATACCTAAAGAACAATAAAAGTAAATATCATGGTTATCACCGTGACCAAAAACGCCCATACTTTTAAAATATAAAAAAATGTGCAATACGGTGAATTGCGTAACGGAAAAAAGGGTCAAAATGGTCAATTTGCCATTTTTTCATTGCTTCTCTTACTCAAATAAATGTAGTAAAAATGTGATAAAAAAATCACGCACACTACAAAATGGTATCAATAAAAACTATGGATTGTCCCGCAAAAATGAGCCCCTAAACAGCTCAGTGGATGTAACTATAAAAAAGTTATGAGGGTCTGAATATGGCGATGTAAAAAAAATTTTTTTTTAAAATGTTTTGCCACAAACGAAATGCCCTGGTAACAAAACCCGTAAAACCGTGGAGGAATTGCTTTTTTTTTTCCAATTCCACCACATTTGGAATTTTGTTACCGCTTCCCACTACATTTTATGCCATAATTAATGGTGGCATTCAAAAGTACAACTTGTCCCGCAAAAATTAATTCCTCATACAGCTATGTGAACGAAAATATAAAAAAGTTATGGCTCATGGAAAATAGAAAGAAAAATGAAATGCAAAACCGAAAAAACCTTTGGTATCCAAAGGGTTAAACTAGGATCTTGGGAGCGGGTAGGGGGTGTCATACTAATAAGGGGGTAGATTGTGTAGATAGAGAGTGGGATATAGGAGGGGACAGTGGGGGTTTAGCGGGGGCTGGGGTTAGTGAGGAAAGTAGGGAGAAGACTGGGCAGAACATCAACCAAGGTAACCCAAAAATCCCAGATATTCACTTTACAGGTAATAGTAATTTAGGATGTAGTTTCACAAGTGCCAGAAGTCTAGCTAGCAAAATTGGGGAGCTGGAGGCTATAGTACTAGAAGAACACATAGATGTAGTTGGTGTGGCTAAGACATGGTTGGACTCTTCGCATGACTGGGCTGTTAATATTGAGGGTTTTACACTATTTAGGAAAGACAGGGTCAATAGAAAAGGTGGTGGCATGTGCCTGTATGTGAGGAGTGATCTGAAGGCGAATGTGAAAGAGGCAATTGTGGATGAGGATAGTGAGGATGTTGAAACCTTATGGGTGGAAGTTCAAAGGGATATAAACACTGAAAAAATAATAATTGGTGTAATCTATAGACCCCCTAAGATCACAGAGGAGATAGAAACACAACTGTATAACCAAGGCTGCACAGGCTGGTACAGTGGTCATAATGGGAGATTTTAACTTTTAACAAGATGAGGAATCTTCTCCCCTTTGCGGTTGAGGCAGAACCATGACCCCAGTTCTGCCTTAACCGCAAAGGGGAGAAGATTCCTCATCTTGCTGCAGGACCACTTTATGGGCCAGTTTGTAGAAGCTCCCACTAGGGGCAATGCTCTGTTGGATCTGGTAATTTCTAATGATGCAGAGTAGAGATGAGCTAAAAGATTCTATAGAATCATTTTGTCCAATCAGCAGGGCTTCTTGGTTTGCATAAGCTCTGCTGATTGGACAAGTTGATTCTGTAGAATCTTTTAGCTCAGAGCTCGTTACTGTTACTGTTCAAGAAACACTAGGTAATAGTGACCACAATATAATTATATTCCCCCTAAACTATAAGAAGCAAAATCTGTCAGGCAAAGAAAAGACACTGAATTTTTAAGGCAGCATTTCAGGGCATAGACTGGGAGCAGCTACTGTCACATAATAAGGCCGCATTCAGACTGCCATAGTATTGCGGGTCCGCAAAAATACTACGGGTGCTGCCTGGCGTGTGTTCCACAATTTGCGGAAAACGCGGCCAGACGCCCCGTTCAAAATGCCTATTCTTGTCCGCTGTTGCGAACAAGAATAGGACATGTTCTATATTTTCTTGCGGAGCCGCCCATTGAAGTGAATGGGGCCGCATGTATTCCGCAAAATTGCGGAATAGATGTGGACTCATTCACACAGTCGTGTGAATGGGCCCTAATACTGAGGATAAATGGGAGAGCTTTAAATAAACTTTGAGTAATTGCACTAAAAAATTTATTCCTTTAGGTAACAAGTATAAACGGCTAAAAATAAACCCCCCATGGCTTATAGCTACTGTAAAAAGACTAATAAAAGACTAAAAAAAGGCATTTAAAAATTAGAAATCTGAAGGGTCAACTGTAGCATTTGAAGTTTACAAAGGGCTTAATAAAATATGTAAAAATGAGATAAAATTAGCAAAAATACTAAATGAACAGTAGGTGGAAAAAGAGAGCAAAACAAATCCCAAAAAACTATTTAAATATATAAAGGCTAAAAAACCAAGGTCTGAGCAAGTAAGTCTCCTAAATGATGGTAAAGGCGTGTTAGTCACTGAAGATGAGGAAAAGGCAGAGTTACTGAATGGATTTTTTAGCTCTGTATATAAAAAGAGAAAGGAGCTGATATCTGTGGTGCTGAGGCTGTTAGTACATCCAGTAATATACTCAATTGGCTAAGTGTAGATATGGTCCAAGATAAGTTAACTAAGGTAAATGTGAACAAGGCTCCGGGTCCAGATGGATTACATCCAAGAGTGCTTAAAGGGGGTCTCCAAGTTAAATTTATTGATTACCTATCCTCAGGATAGGTCATCAATATCAGATCGGCGTGGATCCGACACCCGGCACACCCGCCGATCAGCTGTTTGAAGAGGAGGCGCGCCGTATCAGCGCTGCCTCCTCTTCATTGTTTACCTGCTCACCGTAACATGGATAGCGGTGAGTAGGTGTAATTACACCTAACCGCTCATTCATTTCAATGGGAAGGATCGCTCTCATAGACTTGTATGGGAACGAGACTTCCCATTGAAATGAATGGAGCGGTTAGGTGTAATTACACCTACTCACTGCTACCCATGTTATGACCAGCAGGTAAACAATGAAGAGGAGGCAGCGCTGGTACGGAGCGTGCCTCCTCTTCAAACAGCTGATCGGCGGGGGTGTCGGACCTATCCTGAGGATAGGTCATCAATAAATTTAACTTGGAGAACCCTTTTAAGGAGCTCAGTTTAATCATTAATGTGCCCCTGTTTATGATTTTTAAAGATTCTCTAGGTGCCAAGTGATTGCCGCAGGGCGAATGTGGTGCCCATATTGAAAAAAGGACCTAGGTCCTCAAAAGGTAATTATAGACCAGTGAGCTTAACTTCTGTTGTGGGAAAAAATGTTTGAAGGACTTTTAAGGGACTATATACAGGAGTTGACTGTAACTAATATTATAAGTGATAACCAACATGGGTTTACCATGGACAGAAGTTGTCAGACTAACCTGATTTGTTTTTATGAGGAGGTGAGTAGTAGCCTGGACAGAGGGCCCGCTGTGGATATAGTGGTTTCTGGATTTTGCAAAGGCTTTTGATACTGTCCCTCATAGACGTTTAATAGGTAAAGTAAGGTCTATAGGCTTGGAAAGTATAGACTGTAATTGGATTGAAAACTGGCTGAAGGACCGTGTCCAGAGAGTTGTGGTCAATGATTACTTTTCAGAATGGTCCCAGGTTATAAGTGGTGTTCCCCATCGTTCAGTGCTGGGTCCTCTATTTCATTTGTTTATTAATGATATCGAGGATGGAATTAATAGCACCATTTCTATTTTTGCAGATGACACTAAGATATGTAGTACTGTACAGTCAATGGAAGATGTCCATAAACTACAAGCTGACTTAAACACTCAAGTGTTTGGGCATCAACTTGGAAAATGAGGTTCAATGTGGATAAATGTAAAGTTATGCATCTTGTGTATGTATATTGTGCAAGCACGGCCACCACTAATGGATTGCAGGGTGGTCTATAACCATGGAAATGAGCAGTGTATAATGTGATAAAATGTAAAATGAATCCAGCCAGCAAAGGAAGTAATATGGATAATAACAATACATTAATAAGTGCCTTGTATTAACTTTCTCTACATGATAAATGTCATTTACTGAAGTGAGACAACCCCTTTAATGGCTATGAAGATGTGTAGAAATCTGATTCTCATTTCCTACTGGGATTCGCGTCCCCACCTATCCCTTGGTTGAACTTGATGGACATTTTTCAAGCGTATTAACTATGTAACAATTTGGGCCCCACTTTTAATTTTTCCCAGGGCCCCATTTTTTTCTAAAACAGGCCCTGTGTCATTGGAAGGAGAGACATCAAGGCTGAGTTGACGGCTAATAGAACAGTATGACTCCCAATCAATTATTTATGATTAATCATCCAATTATGGGATGTTTAACCCTTTCCCGACCAGCACCGTAATAGTGCGGCGCTGCGGGAAGTGACCGTCCCATCGCAGCTCCGGTTGTAATATGGAGCTGCGGGGGGTGGGGGTGGGGGGTCATGTGGAGGTGACAGGTGCTGAACTAGTCAGCACCTGTCTCCCCTGAGGTCAGACAGGGGACTCCAGTGTTTGGCATCCCTGTGATTGGCTGGAACGACGATCCAGCCAATGGCAGCACTACAGTAGCAGAGGGAACAGGAAGAATCCCTCTGCATGCAGCCATTCTAGCTGGCAACTGCATGCAGATTGGACCTGTGCCCTTCTGTGCTGTATCTGCCCTGCTGGGACTTGTGGTTCACCACCATAGCGATCTGCTTCCTGTAAAGGTGAAGAAAGAAGAACATCTGCCGTAGTGATTTTTTAAAATTTTTTTTCAGCCGTTCCAGATCCCTAATTTACACCCCCACCACCTTTCCAAGCCCTAATCCCTTTCCCTACCCCCCTTCCCCTCTCTCCCTGTCCACTTTTTCCGGACGGCGAACAATTTTTGACTTTTTTTTTTGGTCACTTTTTAGTTTTTTCACTTTTTTCCCCTGCTTGTCACCACTTTTTCTGTGTGCAAGCCCTAATCCCTGTCCCTATCCACCCCCCCTCCCCCTTTTTTGGAGCCAAAAAATTTTGACTTTTTTGTCACTTTTATCTGGCTTTTTTTTCCTGCCTCAGATACTGAGTCTGCCAGTGAGGCAGAAGAGGATGCCACTTTTCTCTACTCCTCTACCCCCTAATCATCATCATCCACTGATGATGGACTGTCTAGAAGGCGCCCCAGAATGATAGCTGAGGAAGCCCCCCAGAGTGAGCCCATATGGACCCCACCCCCTGAGGTTTATCAGCCCCAAATTCCAGAGTTTGTGGGAAACTATGGAATCCCAATTGACTGCATGGGCTTCAGAGAAATAGATTTTTTCAAAATCTTTTTCAGTGAAGATTTAGTACATTTTATCGTGGCCCAAACAAATTTATATGCCCAGCAGTTTATTACCCAGAACCCCACATTGTCATACCCAAGACCCCTTGTGCTGCACATGGAGCTGCACATGGAGCTTGTTAAAAAAACTGAAATTAGACATTATTGGAGTGTGGATGTCTTGTACCACACTCCAATATTCAGTAATGCCATGGCCCGGAATAGATTTGAGTCGATTCTGAAATTTCTGCATTATAATAATAATGCACAGTGCCCGCCTCAAAATGACCCAAAATTTGATCGGCTTTTTAAAATTAGGCCCATCCTTGACCACTTCAGCACCAAGTTTTCTGAAGTGTACAGTCTAGAAGAAAATATCTGTATAGATTTCAAGGGTAAAATTCCGCCATTACCTGCCCCGCAAGCGAGCAAGGTATGGCATAAAAATTCATAAACTCTGTGAGAGTAGCTCCGGGTACACATATAGGTTCTGGGTTTATGAAGGGAAAGACTCCCGGATTGAAGCCCCAGAATGCCCCCCGTCCTAGGAATTAGTGGGAAACTAGCGTGGGACTTACTGCACCTACTGCTGGATAAGGGTTACCACCTCTATGTGGATAACTATTATTACTTCTGACCCCTGTGGTACACCCTTATAGCAGTATACAAAACTTTGTTTTCCATCCAGCATAAAGGAAACCAGATGGATCCGTTATGCTTGCCTATATACTTCTGTTATGACGGATCAAAACGGAATGCCTCTAAAGGTGTCCGTTTTGATTCCCGTCCTATGGATACAGTTTTTTCCGTTATAACGATGTTATAACGGAAAGCCAGAACGGAATCCAAAACGTTGATGTGAACAAACCCTAAAAGTGCTTTTCCTGGACATGTAATACAGACACAAAGTGCACATAGGTATGTTTGGGATGCGTATGCAATCTTCTGTGGAGCAGTGCTCTTAGTTATCTAGGTGAAAAATAGGTGAAAGACTCCCTTTAATAAAGTTTGTAAAATCAGTTTTGAATAACTTGAGTGGTGTAGTTTCTGAAATGGGGTCATTTATTGGCAATTTCTATGATGTAAACCTGTAAAAGTGACTTAATAACTAAATTGGTCCTTTAAAAAAATGGGTTTTTGAAACTTTCAGGAAAATCCATAAATTGCATCTAAATTTCAAAGTCCTGTAACATCCTAAAAAAATAAAATGACATTTACAAATTCATGACATCATAAAGTAGACATATGGGGAATGTTAAGTAATACATATTTTATTAGATATCCCTTTCTGTTTTAAAAGCAGAGAAATTGAAATTTAGAAAATTGTGAATTTTTCAAACTTTTTAGTAAATTTTGGATTTTTTCGTAAATAAAGGTGAAATATATTGAATCAAATTTATGTCATGAAGCACTGTGTGTCACAAGAAAATAATCTCAGAATGGCTTGGATAAGTAAGTGTTCCAAAGTTATTACCACATAAAGTGACACGTCAGATTAGCAAAAAATGGCCTGGGCAGGAAGGTTAAACTGTCCCAGGGTAGAAAGGGTTAAACATGGTGAATAGTATTCTACAGTATATTTGAACAGTATATTGTTACTGATATAGGAACCAAAGTATGTTTTATCTGACGTTAAATGACTATTATGTTAAATCTACAAAAAACAAATTATGAATGAGAGCAAATAAATCTCTTAGAGCCAGAGTGAGTGTGTAAAGCTGAGTGTATGTATGTGTGTATGTCCGCTAAAGGAATCCGCACCGTCGTAGCTACAATAACGAAATTTGGCACACAGGTACATCAGGTGTCCGGGAAGGTTTTAGACCAGGTCTCAGCTCTCCAGGATGTACCGTTCCTGAGATATTCCCAAAAAATGCATTAGCCAATAGAAGTCTGGTCACATGACCCAGGTTACCATAACAACCCAGCCAGGTTCTTCACTGCTGTAGGTCTGCTTTAAAGGGGCAGGGCGCTGTGGATGACACTGTTAAAGGGGTATTCCGGTTAACATAAATATACCTTATGTTTTAGACTAATTCATCATCAATCATTACTTAATATAATGTAAATTTCACATATTTACCGTTCAGTAGTAATAAAAGATGTTTTGTTCCACTGCTACCCACTATGTTTCCTCATAGATTACCATGGCATCGACCTGTAGTTCAGGCCACCCTCAAAAGAAGGATTTAAAAGCTCCGCCCTTGACTCTGTCAGGCCATGCCCCCTCCCACTCCACAGCCGACGGGGATTGAAAAAATGAAGGTAAAAATCAACTTCTGTCAGCTACAGGGGTGGGAGGGAGGGTGACTTTCTCCCTGCAGTTCATGGTCAGACTGCACAGTGCTGCTGTTTGAGAGTAAGCTGTTCAAAAGGACATCCCTGTGTCCGTCCAGGCCCTGCGCTGGAGAGAGGACAGGGAGTCTGAAAGCCGGACTGTCTGGCCTAAAACCGGACCTCTGGCCACCCTAGGGTGGGCTGCTGTGTAGGACAGTGTTAAGGGGCAGATTGCTGTAGAGGCCACTGTTAAGGGGGGCAGGATATTGTGGAAATCACTGTTAAAGAGATGGGGTACTGTGGAGGACACTATTAAAGGGGAAGCTGCTGTGGAGGTCACTGTTAAAGGGGACAGTGCTGTGGATGTTACTGTTAAGGGGATAGGCAGCTGTGGAGGTCACTGTTAAAGGAGCAGACACTGGAGGTCACTGTTAAGGGAGGAGGGGACTGTGAAGGCCACTATTAAAGGGGCAGTGGGGTACTGTGAGGTTACTGTTAAGAGAGCGGGGTACTGTGGCAGTCACAGTTAAAGAGGCCATCTCTGTGGAGGTCTCTGTTAAGAGGGCCAGGAATGGTGGAGGTCAGTACTGTAACCTATGGTCAGTGGAGGTCACTGTCAAGGGGGTGGGGTGCTGTGGAACTCACTGTTAAAGGGGCAGGCTGCTGTGAAGGTCAAAGTAAAAGGGGTTGTCTCATCATAGACAATGGGGGCATATCGCAAGGGACCACTGGGACCCTCACCCTTTTTTAGAATGGAGCCCCACAAGGTGGTGGCTGGAGGACTCCGGTCTGGCCACCACCAAGCTGGCTCCCCATAGATAAGAATGGGAGTGTTCTGCGCATACACGACACCTGCTCCCATTCATTTCTAAAGGGCCAACGGAAATAGCTGAGCTGGCTCAGCTATTTTCGCTGGCCCCATTGAAAATGAATGAAGGCCAGCTACGCATCCACAGTGTGCCCTCCTCCACTTTCTGGGCTCCGTTTTCAATATAGGTGCGGATTCTACCTCTGGGACCTACATCTATAAGACAATGGGGGCATATCCTTGTCTATGATGAGAAATCCCCTTTAAGTGGGTGGGCTGCTGTGGAGGTCCCATTTTAAGGAGACGAAGCACTGTGGGGTGGAGTGTTAAGGGGTGGGGGGCTGTGGAGGTCACTGTTAAGGAAGCGGGGTAATGTAGATGTCACTGTTATAGTGGATACTATAGATATCTTTTAACAACACAAACATTAAATGAAATAGATGAAATATACCTGTGCAAAGCTGGGTCCTTCTACATATATATATATATATATATATATATATATATATATATATATATATTGTGACACAGTGAAAGGTCTGTTGCTTGAGGGAAGGTATTTTCCTCCCAGCATGTGCTGCTGGGCTGATTAACAGCCAGGTGAAGTCAAGCATCGGACTGGATTGTAAGTGCCGGTCCAGGTTTTGCTGACACCAAACTACTTTTAAAAAGCCAGCCAAACTGCAGTAGGGGAGAAGGCTGGGGCCTGGATGAAGGCTGAATACCTGTCTGGGAGGATAGGGGGATTTTGTTCCTATAAATGGACTCTTTATGCAGAACCTGCAGCATGGTGTGAATTAGCACCAGGACTTTCAACTCAGGTGAAGTTGTTTTTGATGTACTGTGATACCTGCGTGTGTGAATAAAACACTGCAGTTGGATTAAGAACTGTTTTTGTGCCTCTGTTCTGCGTCCGCTTACCCTGCCTACCAGAGCGATCCCCCACAATTGGTGGAGGATGTGGGCAAACTCAGCAAGGCCTACGCAAAACCAGAATTTTTTTTGTTTTTCATTTTTCTGGGCACTGTTGTATGTCCTGGATAAAGCCAGCTAAGTTGCAACCAGTGTCAAAGGACAAGATGGAGGCGGTAGTGAAAGCCCTCGTGGAGGCTAACCAGCAACAGCAGGAGACTAACCGGCAACTGCTAGAGGCTAATCAGCGACAGCAAGAAACGAACCAGAGGCTACTGCAACATGTGATGGCGTTACAGAAGACAGGAGGATCTCAGGGGGTCCATGATGTCCGGAAAGCAGTCCGCATGGCGATCCCTAAAATGGCTCCAACAGATGACATCGAGACCTACCTGGCGGTTTTTGAGAAAGTGGCCAAGCGGGAGGGTCTTCCCCAAGACCAGTGGGCTGAGGTTATTGCTCCGTTCCTAACATCTGGACCCCAATAGGTGTACTTTGATTTGTCGTCTGAGCAAGCGGCGGACTACAACCAAGTCAAGGGTGAGATTCTGGCGCGACTGGGGGTGAATGTTTTGGTTTGGGCTCAGCAGGTGCATCAGTGGGAATTTAACCTGGCCAAGCCAGTGAGATTCCAGTATTATGACTTGGTGCACCTACTGCAAAAATGGCTGCAGCCTGAGGTACTGAGTCCTACTGCTATGCTGGACCGTATTGTGGCTGACAAGTTCTGGAGGGCTTTGCCACATCCCCTCCAGCACTGGGTTGGCCAGGTGTCTCCAGCTAATGCCCTTCAGATGGTGGACCTGGTAGAACGGTATGAGGCTACCAAGAGCTTAAAGGTGGACACTTTGGGGAGGGGGGTCTATAAAATCCAGAAAATCCCCACCCCAGTCCTGGCGGCTGGAGCCAAAAAGGACTGCTAGGGATATGCCCACTGCAGATTGGGCCCCGATAATCTGCTGGCGGTGTCATGAGACTGGCCATGTAAGGGCAGACTGCCCCCATTTAGCTGAGCCCATGGACACAAACTTTGGTTTCTGACAGTCGCTGTATGCCAGAAAGGTGTGTGCGACAGGCACCCCAGAGACTCTCGATTACAAACATTTGTGTCAAGTGGAAGTGGGTGTCACTCTGGCGGTGGCGCTTCTGGACTCGGGGAGTCTGGTGACCCTTGTGAGGGCTGCCCTTGTTCGACCCACTGAGTTTACTGGCCAGAAAATCGGCATGATATGTATACATGGAGACTTAAAGGATTACCCCACTGCTCTGATAACGATAAACAAGGTTGCCTACAGGCGGATCCATGAGGTGGTCATGGCCACGAACTTGCACTATGAGTTAATACTAGGAAGAGATTTCCCGTTGTTTCTGGCCCTATGGCCAGCAGTTAGACCCACCATTCCCCAAGAGTCAGGAATAGCCCCAGAGGATTGGCCTTGCTCAGATGGGAGGCCAGAACCCTGGGAGCCTGAGGCAGAAATGCCAGCGGTAGGGGTGACCGCCATGCCGGTGGAAGTAGGGGAGACTACCCCACTGGATGTGATGGTTGGGGAGGTGGAGGATTTGCCGCCGGGCCTTGAATTGGCAGACCTGAATGTCTCAGGTGACAATTTTGGCATGGCATAACACAGGGATCAGACTCTGTCCCGAGCCTGGGAGAATATGTTAGTGGTTGATGGGGAACCATAACAACCCGGAGCCAAGATGGTTTTTCCGCGTTTTGTGGTTCGCCGCGATAGGTTGTATCGGGTTACCCAACTACGGGGTGAAAATGTTGAACAATTGCTGGTGCCCCAGGCATATCGTAAGTTGATATTAGACCTAGCTCACCAACATGTTTTTGGGGGACACCTGGGGCTATAGAAAACCCAGGATCGTATTCTGCAGCAGTTTTACTGGCCCAGTGTATTTAGAGAGGTAGAAGAGTTTTGTAAGTCTTGCCCAACTTGCCAGATTACTAGCCCTCAGCCACACTTCCACAATCCCCTAGTACCCCTCCCGATTATCGAGGTACCTTTTGAGAGAATCGCCATGGACCTCGTAGGACCGATACCTAAGTTGGCTAGGGGTCACCAACATATCCTAGTTGTGCTTGATTATGCCACCCGGTACCCGGAGGCGGTGCCATTGCGTCATACATCTGCCAAACTTATAGCTAAAGAGTTAATGGACATGTTTTCCCGAGTAGGAATACCTAAAGAGGTTCTGACGGACCAGGGGACGCCTTTCATGTCGAAAGTCATGAGGGAACTGTGTAAATTGCTGCGCATAAAACAGTTATGGACGTCCGTTTACCATCCGCAGATGGTCTGGTGGAGAGATTTAACCAAACGTTAAAAAATATGCTGAAAAGAGTGGTATCCAAAGATGGGAGGGACTGGGACCTCCTTCTGCCCTATCTAATGTTTGCAGTGCGAGAGGTACCCCAGGCCTCTACTGGGTTCTTGCCCTTCGAACTTCTATATGGCAGACATCCCCGGGGGCTGTTGGACATAGCCAAGGAAGCGTGGGAGCAACAGCCCACTTCACATAAAAGTGTCATTGAATATGTCATCAACATGCAAGAACGGATGGAAACAATGTTGCCACTGGTTAGGGAGCATATGGAGGCAGCTCAGCAGGCCCAGAGTTGGGTCTATAACCGAGTGGCTAGGGTGTGGGACTTTAACCCGGGAGATTGGGTCTTGGTTCTTGTACCAACCATGGACAGTAAGTTCCTGGCTAGGTGGCAGGGGCCCTATGAGATTCTAGAGAAAGTAAGCGATGTAAATTACAAGGTATGCCAGCCTGGTCACCGAAAGCCAGAGCAGGTCTACCATGTCAATTTACTAAAACCCTGGAAGGATAGGGAGACCTGTACTGAGAACAGCCCGCGGACGGTTTGTCTAGGGGAAGAGGTTCTGGCCCCTCTGCCTGATGCTGGTGATGTGGCTGCCATAGTACATATTGCTGACAGCCTTTCCTCTAAGCAGGCTCAGGAGGCCAGGGAGTTTGTTAGTCGGAACATAGATGTATTCTTGGACCTCCCAGGACGTACTTCCATAATCCACCATGACATTGTCATAGAGCCCCAGGCAAAGGTCCGGTTAAAGCCTTACCGGGTTCCCAAGGCTCGGCGACAAGCCATCTCGGAGGAAGTGCAGCGGATGCTGCAGCTGGATGTTATTGAAGAATCTAAGAGTGAGTGGGCCAGCCCAATAGTTCTGATACCCAAGCCAGATGGGACATTATGGTTCTGTAATGATTTCCATAAATTAAATGAGGTCTCTAAGTTTGATGCGTATCCCATGCCCTGGGTGGATGAGTTAATCGAGCGGTTAGGGCAGGCGCGGTATTTTTCTGTCTTGGACCTCACAAAAGGGTACTGGCAAGTGCCCTTAACGGAGGCTGCCAAGGAGAAAACAGCCTTTATCACACCTGAGGGGTTATATCAGTATAAGGTGTTACCTTTTGGCCTGCATGGTGCTCCCGCCACATTCCAGCGGTTAATGGACATTGTGCTTCGTCTGCATCGTCGGTACGCCTCAGCTTACCTCGATGACATTGTTATTTATAGTGCCAACTGGGAGAGTCACCTGGCAAAAGTATAGGCCATAGTGAATTCCCTCCGAAGGGTGGGGTTAACCGCTAACCCAAAAAATTGTGCTGTAGGATTGCAGGAGACAAAATACCTAGGGTATGTCATTGGGCACGGTGTCATCAAACCCCAGATGAGCAAGATTGAGGCAATCCGGAATTGGCCATGACCTGTCACCACCAGGCAAAAAAAGTCGTTCCTGGGGATGGTGGGGTATTACATGAGGTTTGTTCCCCACTTTGCTACGTTAGCGGCACCATTGACAGGGCTCTTGAAGGGACGGAAATCGCTGATGGTTCACTGGAATGACCAGGCAGAAGAGGCTTTTTCCGCATTGAAGTCGGCCTTGTGTGGGTCACCCATGCTGGTGACGCCTGACTTCAGGAGGGAGTTTGTCGTACAGACTGATGCTTCTGAAGTAGGCCTCGGAGCTGTACTGTCTCAGGAAGTCAACGGGGAGGAGCAACCTGTTGTTTTCCTGAGCCACAAACTCACCCCAGCTGAAACAAGGTACAGTATAGTGGAGCGGGAGTGCCTGGCCATCAAATGGGCACTCGAGTCTCTCCGCTACTATCTGTTAGGGAGGAAGTTCCGCCTGGTGACCGACCACTCCCCTCTCAAATGGATGAGCCAGGCCAAAGAGAGGAATGCTCGGGTCACCAGATGGTTTCTTTCATTATAGAACTTTAAATTCACAGTCGAGCACAGAGCGGGCCGGTTACAGGGAAACGCGGATGCCCTGTCCCGAGTGCACTGTTTGACAAGTGTTCACCCCCTCAAGGTTGAACAAAGGGGGGGGGGTATGTGACACAGTGAAAGGTCTGTTGCTTGAGGGAAGGTATTTTCCTCCCAGCATATGCTGCTGGGCTGATTAACAGCCAGGTGAAGTCAAGCATCGGACTGGATTGTAAGTGCCGGTCCAGGTTTTGCTGACACCAAACTACTTTAAAAAAGCCAGCCAAACTGCAGTAGGGGAGAAGGCTGGGGCCTGGATAAAGGCTGAATACCTGTCTGGGAGGACAGGGGGATTTTGTTCCTATAAATGGACTCTTTATGCAGAACCTGCAGCATGGTGTGAATTAGCACCAGGACTTTCAACTCAGGTGAAGTTGTTTTTGATGTACTGTGATACCTGCGTGTGTGAATAAAACACTGCAGTTGGATTAAGAACTGTTTTTGTGCCTCTTCTGCGTCCGCTTACCCTGCCTACCAGAGCGATTCCCCACAATATATATATATACTGTATGTGTGTGTGTGTGATATCAAATCATATCTCATGAGTATGTCTCACTCATGGGACTCACTATATAAGCTCTTTTGTACTATTTTAAAGAGGACATTTCACCAGTCCTGACATTATCATGTAAATAGATGGCAGAGTAGGGCATACTGAGGACATGTTATATTGCTTACTATTTTTCCTATGCGCTGCTCCATTCCCCCGTTGTGCCCGCCGTTCTGGTTTTCCGCCTGGTTTGTAAATCTATACCATTGGTACAGGAAGGAGGAGGCGGCGCTGTTTCTCACAGGACGTCTCCTTCTCTCTGGCTATGACGCTCTCCGCTGCAGTTGGGAAGCTCACAGCCAGGGAGAAACACAGCCGTCGCCTCCTCCCTGTACCAATGGTATGAATTCATATAGGAAAAAAGAAAAACCCAACGCGTTTCCCCTCCAGCGAGGTTCATCAGGGGTTAATGTGGGAGGATAATGGTATACATTGCTAGTTATAGGAAGAGATGATAATACCTAGTGATACCAAATTAGATAAATAGTGATAACAACCATAAAATAGACCGCACCGGCAGTGGTTGCCCCAGTGGCAGACTGATCGATAAATCACCGATAGGATGAATAACATTAAATCAGAATACTGGAAGACAGATACCTCAGAGACAAACAGGCCCTGCTTACACCAAGCAGTAGATACGCGAGGTGTACTAATACAGCAAATTAGAAACGTCCTAATACAGCAATGTCATATAATAAATGTGGTCCAAGGACCTCTTACGTGACCAGAGCTGCATCCCCAGATAGACAATATAGACCATATCTATGAGGGTAGTGGTGTGGAAGGCGATTATGAGAACCAGAGTTTTCATATACCAGAACAGGGAGCACAGCAGGGGAATGGAGCAGCTCATAAAAAAGCAAAAATAAGCAATATCAGATGTCATTAGTATGCCCTACTCTTCTTTTTATATGGTAATGCCAGGACCAGTGAGAGGTCCTCTTTAAAATCCACGAATAAAGCTGCTACTAAGCCCTGTAAACATATATACAAGTGCATCTCAATAAATTAGAATATCATGAAAAAATTATTTTCCCATAATTCAGTTCAAAAAGTGAAACACATATTTTATATAGAGTCATTACAGAGTGAACTTTTCCAAGTGTTTATTAATTTTAATGTTGATAATTATCAACACTTGTCCACACAGCCAAAAGTACCAATACCTGGTTTAATATCCACAGTATCACTGTGCTTGATTGGCCATCAAAGTCGCCTGACCTTAACCCCATAGAGAATCTATGAGAGACACCAGAGCCAACAATGCAGACGAGCTGAAGGCTGCTATCAAAGAAACCTGGGCTTCCATAACACCTCTGCAGTGCCACAGGATGATCGCCTCCATGCCACACCGCATTGATGCAGTCATTCATGGAAAAGGAGCCCCAACCAAGTATTGAGTGCATTTACTGTAAATACTTTTCATTTGGCCAACATTTCTGTGTTTAAAAAAAAATTACAGATGGTCTAATATATTCTAATTTTCTGAGATAATGACGTTTGGTTTTTCCTTGGCTGTAAGCCATAATAATCAACATTAACATAAATAAACACTTAAAAAAGTTTAGTCTGTTTGTAACGACTCTATATAATATATGTGTTTCACTTTTTGAATTGAATTACTGAAAAAATAAACTTTTTGATGATATTCTAATTTATTGAGATGCACTTGTATTATGTTATCATGTTAATAGCTGTCATGGATAGTTCTTCATACCTTTTTATGTTACAGTTAATTAAGGTTCAACTATCCATATCCACAAGGGGAATATTAACAAATTCTTGAATTGCAGGAAATCCAAGGTAAGTGTTGCGGCTTTAAAGAGAATGAATACCATCACTTCTCAAATGAGAATAGCTTCTTTCCTCATATAGACCTAGTACAGGTTGAAAGTTAGAAAAGGTATTTGTCTAAAATATTACAAGAACTATTAATTATTACTCTGTAAATCCAATTTAAAAAAATGGAAAAAAAAAACAAAACTAAATATATATAGTGATAGTAACATAATGATAATAACGATATATATTCATTATTACTTATAAATCAGTTACACAATATTGTGTCAAATAAGAGCTTACATCAGAGGAGCAGACTGCAGGAGCAGACTGCAGGAGATCACCGTATCCGGTTTAGGTTAAGTTATAAGGCCGAAAAAAGACATCTGTCCGTCCAGTTCGGCCTGTTATCTTACTAGTTGATCCAGAGGAAGGCAAAAAACCCCTGTGAGGTAGAAGCCAATTTTCTCCACTTTAGGAGAAAAAATTCCTTCCCTACTCCAATCAAGCAATTAGAATAACTCCCTGAATCAACGACCCCTCTCTAGTAACTATAACCTGTAATACCCTCCAGAAATACATCCAGGCCCTTCTTGAACTCTTTTAGTGAATTTACCATCACCACCTCCTCAGGCAGAGAGTTCCATAGTCTCACTGCTCTTACAGTAAAGAATCCTCTTCTATGTTTGTGTTCAAACCTTCTTTCCTCCAGGATGTCCCCTCATCACAGTCACAGTCCTGGGGATAAATAGATCATGGGAGAGATCTCTGTACTGACCCCTGATATATTTATACATAGTTATTAGATCACCCCTCAGTCGTCTTTTTTTTCTAAAGTGAATAACCCTAATTTTGATAATCTTTCTGGGTACTGTAGTCCACCCATTCTAGTTATTACTTTAGTGGCCAGAGGAAGCGCAACTAGGCGCGAAACGGCCGTCGCCGGGTAAATGCAGTGGCGCCTGGACCTGAGGCAGATAGCAGTTTGGCGCATGTCCTACTACCACCGAGGATTGCAGGACATTTTTCGTTGCCTCCTCCTCCTACTCCGCTTCCTCCACTACCGTCTCCTCATCCAGTCAGCGTAACACCTTCACCACCAACTTTAGCATAGCCAGGGCGAAACGACAGCAGACTGTTTGAGGGGAAAAACCCCACACCGCGCAGGAGCTGTGGACTGGCATGGAACAACAGACCGATGAGTGGTTGGTGTGGCTGAGCCTCAAGTCTGCCCTAGTGGTGTGCGATAATGGGCGAAATCTCGTAGCTGCTCTGGGGATAGCCGGTTTGACGCACATCCCTTGCCTGGCACACGTGCTGAATTTGGTGGTGCAGAGATTCCTGAAAAATTACCCGATATGTCAGAGCTGCTGCAGAAAGTGCAGGTCATCTGTGCGCGCTTTCGGCATTCTCACCCTGCTGCTGTTTGCCTGTCTGCGCTGCAGCATAACTTCAGCCTTTCTGCTCACCACTTCATATGTGACGCACCAACAAGGTGGAACTCCACCTTGCACATGCTGGAGAGACTGTGCGAGCAGCAGCAGGCGATAGTGGAGTTTCAGCTGCAGCACGCACGGATGATTTGCTCTGGGGAACAGCATCACTTTACCACCAACAAGTGGGTTTCCATTAGGGACGTGTGTGCCATGTTTGCAAAGTAGCTCATGGGCATCAATGGAGCGTGGCTGGGGGGATACAGACGACACAGACAATACACCTCCCACAGAGGACAGCTTGTCATTGCCTCTGGGCAGCCTGGCACACATGAGAGACTACATGCTGCAGTGCCTGCACAACGAGTGCTGAGTTGCCCTCATTCTAACCAGTGCTGATTACTGGGTGGCCACCCTGCTGGATCCCTGCTTCAAGAACAACGTGCCATCCTTAATTCCATCACTGGATCGTGATCGGAAGATGCGCACGCTGGTAGACTCGCTGCTGATTGCATTCACACCTGACAGCGGGGTCTCAGTGGACGCACCAGGCGAATGCGGAGGAGGAGGAAGAAGTTGCCAATGCAGCTGGGGCACCGCCAGCACCTCAGAAGGGAGGCTTAGCATGGCTACAATCTGTGACTTTTCCCCGCTCACTCCAGGTCTCAAAAAGTGGGTGTGGCAGAGAAGGCGATGGGCCGGCAGGTTCATCTAATTCATCATTTTCTACACCTGTTTTAGGTGTAGAAAATGGTCTAAATTTAAGCCAGCAAGGAAGCTGTCTTACATTTAGACTGAGACGTAGTTGGTCGGCACTCCTGTATCTGATGAGGAGGTGCTCTGTGGTAGATAATTCACACGTTTTCTTAAAGAAACCACGGCACTCAAAGGGTGTGTTTTATCTTATTTGTGTAATTTAATTAATCCATCCACAATTTATATTAACCAGAACACTGGCGCTACATTTAGACTGGCGCTGGATGCGCCAAAGTTATGTAAAGGCCAGCGCCTCTTGAAACTTTTTTTTTTTTTGTAAAACTTTATTTTTCTAACTTCTTTTTTCTAACTTGATTTTTTTTGTCCCAGTCTGGGACTTCAACTTTTGGGGGTCTGATCCCCTGCACAATGCATTACAATACTTCTGTATTGTAAAGCATTGGCTGTAAGTGTACAGGGTGGGCCATTTATATGGATACACCTAAATAAAATGGGAATGGTTGGTGATACTTCTTGTTTGTGGCACATTAGTATATGGGAGGGGGAAAACTTTTCAAGATGGGTGGTGACCATGGCGGCCATTTTGAAGTTGGCCATTTTGGATCCAACTTTAGTTTTTTCAATGGGAAGAGGGTCATGTGACACATCAAACCTATTGAGAATTTCACAATAAAAACAATGGTGTGCTTGGTATTAACATTACTTTATTCTTTAATTAGTTATTTACAAGTTTCTGACCACTTATAAAATGTGTTCAAAGTGCTGCCCATTTTGTTGGATTGTCAATGCAACCCTCTTCTCCCACTCTTCACACACTGATAGCAACACCACAGAAGAAATGCTAGCACAGGCTTCCAGTATCCATAGTTTCAGGTGCTGCACATCTCGTATCTTCACAGCATAGACAATTGCCTTCAGATGAACCCAAAGATAAAAGTCTAAGGGGGTTAGATCGGGAGACCTTGGGGGCCATTCAACTGGCCCACGACGAACAATCCACTTTCCAGGAAACTGTTCATCTAGGAATGCTCGGACCTGGCACCCATAATGTGGTGGTGCACCATCTTGCTGGAAAAACTCAGGGAACGTGCCAGCTTCAGTGCAAAAAGAGGGAAACGCATCATCATGTAGCAATTTCACATATCCAGTGGTCTTGAGGTTTCCATTGATGAAGAATGGCCCCACTATCTTTGTACCCCATATACCACACCATACCATCAATTTTCGTGTTCCAACAGTCTTGGAGAGATCTATCCAATGTGGGTTAGTGTCAGACCAATAGCGGTGGTTTTGTTTGTTAACTTCACCATTCACATAAAAGTTTGCCTCATCACTGAACAAAATGTTCTATGTAAACTGAGGGTCCTGTTCCAATTTTTGTTTTGCCCATTCTGCAAATTCAGTGCGCCGATCTGGGTCATCCTCGTTGAGATGCTGCAGCAGCTGGAGTTTGTAAGGGTGCCATTTGTGAGTAGCTAATATCCGCCGAAGGGATGTTCGACTGATGCCACTCTCCAGTGACATGCGGCAAGTGCTACGCTGTGGGCTCTTGCTGAATGAAGCTAGGACAGCCACTCATGTTTCTTCATTAGTGACAGTTTTCATGTGTCCACATTTTGGCAAATCCAACACTGAACCAGTTTCACTTGGCAAGCAGTTTGCTAACTGTAGCATGGGAGATGGGTGGTCTCGTAGGATGTCTTGCATTGAAATCTGCTGCAATGATCCGGGTACTGCGTTCACCAGACATCAACACAATTTCTATCCGCTCCTCACGTGTTAAACTCTGCGACATTTCAATGGCTGTAAACAAAGAGAAGCTTGTAAATAACTAATGAAAGAATAAAGTAATGTTAAAACCAAGTACACCATTGTTTTTCTTGTGAAATTCTCAATAAGTTTGATGTGTCACATGACCCTCTTCCCATTGAAAAAACTAAAATTGGATCCAAAATGGCAGACTTCAAAATGGCCGCCATGGTCACCACCCATCTTGAAAAATTTTCCTCCTCCCATATACTAATGTGCCACAAACAGGAAGTTAATATCACCAACCATTCCCATTTTATTTAGGTGTATCCATATAAATGGCCCACCCTGTATTACACAGTGTAATACACTTACAGCCTGATTCCTGTGAGATCCATCGAGTCCCCCGGTCAGCGCTGACCGCGGCAGTGCGAGGGTTAATGCATAGGCAGGGGCGGATTAGCCATAGACCTTACAGGGAAAATTCCCGGTGGGCCAATGCCCAGGGGGCCAACTGAGCCCTCCTCGTGGCCGGCCAATGGAAGTTTTTGAGGATGTATTTTGTGCTGCTGGCGGCAGTATTTTGTGATGGACTGTGGTATTTGGCTCTGTTGGGGTGGTATAATGTGCCACAATATGGTATTGCTGGCCCTGCCTTCTATCAATTTGGACCAGACTACAAAATGGGGCCACTTTTTGTATTTTTTCCAGGGCCACTTTAAGTTCCCAGTCCGCCTCTGGGCATAGGTGTTTTCACTGATGCCGGCGCATACAGCAGGGGTCCCGCTATCAGCCACTGCTGGACCCCTGCAGCTGATCAGAGCGCTGTAGCAGTACGGCGCTGGGATTTTTGTCCCAGCTTCCAGTGCCGTACATGTACAGCGCTGGTATCCTAAGGGTTAAGCACTGATACTGGAATTTAGGCTGTTATTCTTTCCCCCTGATCTTGAGGATATACCACTACTCTCAGAAGCACTCACACTCTCTCTCTGTAACTATGGCATTAGTACTTGCCCTACGCAGAGACTGACCACTCACACTCTCTCCCTTTGAAGTGAATCTCTGCATCCATTGAGGATAGTGTTAACTGATACGGATTTGGGATTCCCCCATGAGTGTGCAGAGACTGTCACCTAAGGAACCCCCTTTAACACACTTATACAACCTAGTATCTAGTGGTAGTTTTAGTCTATTTTCATATATATGAGGTTTTTATTTTATTCTGTTTTTTCTTTTATGTTTAAATAAAAGCTATATTTTAAAGGAAATCTGTCACCAGGATAATTGCTATTGAAGTAAAGCCATGGCCTAATAGCACTTAGTACCTTATTTCCAGATGTGCCTTTGTTTAAGCAATAGATTTTTTCTATCTTCTGAAAATCCAGTTTATTTGGTATGCCGGTAAGGTGCCCAGAGGGGTGTCACTCTTGCAGGAAGGAGCCCAAGCACGCCTTCTGCTTGTGCCCAAACCCGCCCTCATGCTGGGAGCAGGGAAAAGGGGGGAAGAGTTATGGCTTGAATGTGATGTAGGAAGGGGGGGGGCTCCTTCCTGCAAGAGTGACACCCCTCTGAGCAACTTACTGCCTCATTTGCATACTAAATAAACAGGATTTTCAGAAGATAGCAAACATCTATTGTTGAAACATACTTTAAATAACGACCCTATCTGGGTATGTTATTTTAATTCAAAATATAATCACAGCTGGCTAAATTAGCCTATACCGCCTAATTGACCCAGATATAAAGTGGACTTATTTATACAATAGTTAAAATACAACTTTTATTTATTGCTTCTAAAATAAACAGTGAGTGGTCCCTATTAAAAACCCTGCTGTCACTGACTGCGGCTCTACTTATATAGTAACCTATAGTGTAACGGTGATGCTGGAAGTGTGCACAATTCCCAGCCCACCACACTTGCTGTTTGTATCAAGCTGAGGCTTGTCCAGTTACATTCACTGGCAAGAGAACCTCCACACACCATCAGACATTCATCACTGCAGACTGATTGTCTTTTGAGGTGCTATACTAAGCAGCATACAGCTAAAGCAGACTTTAAAACCTAGCTCTGCCCCCCGACATGTTTCACCAGCAACGCTAGCTTCCTCAGGGGTAATGGGCAGTCTGCAGTAATGGGCAACTATGTCCAAAGTGGGGAGAGATGGTGTGGGGTAGCGACCCCGAACCACCAGAGAGGCCCGAAGAGATTAGAGTGGCACAAGTGACCCCAAGAATCGCCCGGGCACCGGAGGTGTCCACCGTGCCAGCTGGTGCAGCGGAGGCGGCTGGAGCTTCCACACCTTCCATACAGCAGAATCCCATCATGCCTGCAGCCGTGACAGCCCACGCCCAGACCCTATGGGACTATTCGAAATAGGTGGAGGACTCGGTCATCCAAGTGCTTGACCATCCTAGGCCGGAAGACCCTACGCTGGAACGTCGCAAAGAAAACATCATCTGGTTTCAGGTGGAGAGAGGCAGTGGCTTCCTTGCAGACGACGAGGACGGCGAGGAGTACTTTGTGTGCCGCAGGTCTGTCAAATGCCCTTACCTGCCCCAAGCCCGTCACTGCCTATACGTGGTGGATCAGGTCAAATATACCCCCATGGCATCTCTGAAAGGCCCCTTTGCTACCGGGGTAATGTTATTGTCAAAGCCCCTGGTCCCTGCATCACCAGCAGAAGTTTGGCCGGAGGACCAAGCAGCCACAAGACGTGTGTGCTGCCCACAAGAGACAGCAGATGGCACCCACCCTCAGAGAGAAACCACAGCCACAGCTGGAGCCTCTGATTCCTGACTTGCCGCCACCACCACCACAGTCCTTTCACCTGGGTTAGCTATCTCATACTTCAGTTTCCAGCCCATGGAAAAGAAAAAGAAAGCATTCAAATCACTAAAACAGGAGTGGAGCGAGGAAGCATTGAAAAACTATAAGGAAAAAAATAGAATATGTAAAAGACAAATAAAAGCAGCCAAACTAGAGACCGTGAGATTAATTGCCAAAGAGAGTAAATCTAACCCTAAAATGTACTTCAATTATATAAATGGTAAAAAGTATAAACCTGAAGGTGTCGGTCCCTTACAAAGTAATGAGGGGGCAGAAAGCGATGAGAAGAAAGCAAAGCTACTAAATATTTTTTTCTCTACTGTATTCACTGAGGAAAACAAACTGTCAGATGAATTGCAGAATATAAAAGTAAATTCCCCATTAAAAGTGCCCCGTCTGACCCAGGAAGAAGTATAGCGATGTCTTAAAAAGATTAAAATAGACAAATCGCCAGAACCAGATGGCATACACCCCGTATCCTAAGAGAATTAAGTAATGTCATAGCTAGACCCTTATTTCTGATATTTAAGGACTCTATACTGAAAGGGGGTGTACCACAGGATTGGCGCATAGCAAATGTGGTGCCAATATTCAAAAAGGGTCCAAAAACAAAGCCCGGAAACTATAGGCTGTCATGGGTAAACTGTTTGAAGGTTTTCTAAGAGATGCTATATT
The DNA here is from genome assembly GCA_900303285.1 of Rhinella marina. Classification (NCBI taxonomy): domain Eukaryota; kingdom Metazoa; phylum Chordata; class Amphibia; order Anura; family Bufonidae; genus Rhinella; species Rhinella marina. The sequence continues at coordinate 43,611 of ONZH01003726.1, read as the reverse complement.
AGAGCACCTCAATGAAAATAAGCAAATAACTCCATATCAGCATGGCTTCATCAGGGATCGGTCATGTCACACCAATTTAATCAGTTTCTATGAGGAAGTAAGTTCTAGACTTGACCGTGGCAAATAAATGGATGTTGTATATCTGGACTTCTCCAAAGCATTTGACACTGTACCACATAAAAGTTAGTATATAAAATGAGAATGCTTGACCTGGGAGAAAATGTGTGTATGTGGGTAAGTAACTGGCTCAGTGATAGAAAACAGAGGGTGGTTATTATCGGTACATACTCAGATTGGATCACTGTCACTAGTGGGGTACCACAGGGGTCAGTATTGGGCCCTATTCTCTTCAATATATTTATTAATGATCTTCTAGAAGGCTTGCACAGTAAAATATCAATTTTTGCAGATAACACTAAACTGTGTAAAATAATGAACACAGAAGAGGACAGTACACTGCTACAGATGGATCTGGATAGACTGGAGACTTGGTCATAGAAGTGGCAGATGAGGTTTCAATGACAAATGTAAGGTTATGCACATAGGAAGGAATAATGCAAGTCACCAGTACATACTAAATCGTAAAACACTGGGTAACACTGACCTGGAAAAGGACCTAGGAATTTTAATAAACAGCAAACTAAGCTGCAGAAACCAGTGTCAGACAGATGCTGCCAAGGCCAATAAGATAATGGGTTGCATCAAAAGGGGCATAGAGGCCCGTGATGAGAACATAGTCCTGCCACTTTACAAATCACTAGTCAGACCACACATGGAGTACTGTGCAAAGTTCTGGGCTCCTGTGAACAAGACAGACATAGCAGAGCTGGAGAGGGTTCAGAGGATGGCAACTAAAGTCATAACTGTAACATAGTAACATAGTTTATAAAGGCCGAAAAAAGACATCTGTCCATCCAGTTCGGCCTACAAGTTGATCCAGAGGAAGGCAAAAAACCCTGTGAGGTAGAAGCCAATTTTCCCCACTTTAGGGGAAAAAATTCCTTCCCGACTCCAATCAGGCAATCAGAATAACTCCCTGGATCAACGACCCATCTCTAGTAACTATAACCTGTAATATTGTTACCCTCCAGAAATACATCCAGGCCTCTCTTGAACTCTTTTAGTGAACTTACCATCACCACCTCCTCAGGCAGAGAGTTCCATAGTCTCACTGCTCTTACCGTAAAGAATCCTCTTCTATGTTTGTGTACAAACCTTCTTCCCTGGAAAGGGTGGAATACAGTACCCAGAAAGATTATCAAAATTAGGGTTATTTACTTTAGAAAAAAGACTACTGAGGAGAGATCTAATAACTATGTATAAATATATCAGGGGTCAGTACAGAGATCTCTTCCATGATCTGTTTATCCCAAGAACTGTGACGAGGGGACATCCTCTGCGTCTGGAGAAAGGAAGGTTTGTACACAAACATAGAAGATGATTTGTTACTGTAAAAGTAGTGAGACTATAGAATTCTCTGCCTGAGGAGGTGGTGATGGTAAGTTCACTAAAAGAGTTCAAGAGGGGCCTGGATGTATTTCCGGAAGGTAATAATATTACAGGTTATAGTTACTAGATATAGTTACATAGTTACTGGGTCGTTGATCCAGGGAGTTATTCTGATTGCCTGATTGGAGTCGGCAAGGAATTTTTTCCACTAAAGTGGGGAAAAATTGGCTTCTACCTCACAGGGGTTTTTTTTGCCTTCCTCTGGATCTACTTGCAGGATAACAGGCTGAACTGGATGGGAAGATGTCTTTTTCCGGCCTTATAAACTATGTTACTTTATAACTATGTTACTGTGATCCAGTACAGGCTACCGTGGAAATTGGCATCAGCAGCAGCCCATGGTTGAGTGCATCCTTGCCTGAACTGCTGCAGCCAGAAACACTTTACCCTGCTGTCCCCGCAGGTGGATCCGGAAAGGTGAAGGCAGCTCAAGTCGCAGCAGCACTCACCAGTGTGACCACCTGGTCAAGTCCCAATTCAAGCAGCAGAGGGCAGTGGAGCTCAACAACAGCAGTCGGCCTGACCTACAGGAGGCAGGAGTGTTCTCTTATGTCCTTTAGCAGTAGCAGCGAGGAGGACTTTAGGTCCCTCATCTGAGGAACCCTTTTTCTAATCTACAATTGGCTGATTTAAAGGACACCTCATCATGGTCTGGAGTCTGGATCTATGGGAGCCACAACAGGGACTGCACCTGACGGCTGAGAGCTAGTTGGCACATGTTTTTATTGCCCCCTGTTTGACTCTCACCCAGGACTCCCCCCATTCTGCAGAAAATTCCCAGTTGCGCCTAAGAGCGCCTATTTTCCTTTTTCCCCCCTTCTCAGGTTTGTACGCTAATGCATACGTATCCAGTTCAGTAACATACTTTTAACAACGCTTAGACTGTATGTTCGTAATTTGTGCAGGAATGTTCGCGAAACAACGATTATTTTTTAATTCCAAAAGATATTTATTGAATTGCTTGCAAGTAAAGGAGAATTCGCAAATACATAATAACAATGTACATATCAAGTAAACAATATTCTCCTATGGGTACAGTTGCATATGGAAAATAATGTATATATGAAACTATTGTCCGAACAGGACAGAAATATAACAATAAAAGGTTATACATAAACATGAGTAGTCTAATACTTTCAAAACAATACCTAAAAAGAGCAATCTTCTGGACTCCCCCGGTCAAGGGAAAGAAAGGAAAGAGAGGGGGTAGATATATAGAAACTGGTCCTCCACAGTTTAGGTTTTTTGGCTAGAGAGATAAATAATAGTGCAAGTTTGGGGAGTTGGAGCAGTTCAGCCAGGGATTCCATATCTGCGAATAGCGCTCTCTAGTATCACTTAGTGTAGCATTTAATTTTTCATATAATGCAATAATGTTAACTCAGTGGATAACTTCTGATATCGAAAGAGAGCGCGTACGCCACTTGGAAGCCATGTGAATCCTGGCTGACATCAGGACGAATTGAAGAAGTTTATATTCCGTGTAGTTGAATGCCAGTGGCTTAAGACTTAAAAGATATATGGGTACTGACAGGGGGAGATCCTTGCCGAATACTTCATATAACCCTCTTTTAATATTAGTCCAGAACTGATGAGCCAATGGGCACGTCCACCATATATGAAGGGTATTTCCTATGGTCTGGCAACCCCTAAATCAGAAGGGGGAGACTGTTGGGTAGATAGCATGTAGTCTAGAGGGGACAAAATAAGTCCTATGAAGGATCTTCAAGGAAGTTTCCATTAGGGTAACCTGCCAGCTCTCTTTACTGATCATGGTACAGCATTCAAACCATTGGTCCATAGTAAGAGTCTCTCCCAGATCAGCCTCCCAGCTGTGCATGAATGGTAGTTTAGCATCAGGGGGTGATGCATTTAAAATAGAGTAAATAAAGGAGAGCGAACCCTTCACTAAAGCTCTGTATTTACAGAGTCTTTCAAACGGTGTGTAGACTATTATATTAGTGGCTGGGACCTGGGCCATTAGGAAGTGGAAAACCTGGGAGATTCTAAAGAGTTCAGAGGGTGTAGGAGAAAAGGCAGACATAAAATATGCCCTGGACATGAGCTGGGAACGGAGTAGGAAATCACCAACACATCGCAGTCTAGTATGTTTCCACCAGATAAACGCAATTGGTGATATACCAGGTGGAAATAGGGGTTTTTTGAATAGTGGAAGCAGGGGGGAGATATTATTTTGCAAATTATTTTTAAACGTAACCTTTCTCCAGAGTTGTAGCATAAGGTAGAGAATTTTTGCCGCTGGGTCAATCGTCCCCAAGGGAATGTCAGGTGACCATATCAATGCTTGCGGTGATGTGGATTGTAGTAAGTCAGACTCTAGGATAACCCATTGTGGGAGGTGGGAGAGAGCATTAAAAGAGACTAACTGTGATAGCCTGGCCGCAACATAGTATTTGTAAAGGTGTGGGACTGAGAGTCCACCTACACCCTTATGAAGGTGCATTATATGTCTAGCTATGCGTGGCCTCTTATAAGCCCATATGAAGCGGAAAATTTCCGTTTGTAGAGTCCGTAAAGAAGAACCTGTTATTGGTGTGGGAAGAGAGCGAAATAGGTACAGTATTCTCAGTAATGTGACCATTTTGACTGTATGTATTCTACCTAACCATGATAGAGTAGGATAGTTCCAATGAAGCAGTTCCTGAAGAAGTGTGGGAATAAGATGAGCATAATTCCATTTAAAAGTGGAGTCTAAGGTTTTAGGGATATTGACCCCTAAGTAGGGTAGGAACTGACCCCTATGAGTAAATCCAAAATTAAGAGAAATTAAGTTCCTAACTTGCTGTGGTACGTTATAATGTAAGATCTCAGATTGATACGAAGGCCAGAAAAGTGACCAAAAGTACTTAAACAGTTCATTAAGTTGGGTAAAGTAGTCAGGGGGCGCGTGATAGTAAGGAGCATATCGTCGGCAAAAAGGCTTACTTTATACTCACGCGTGCCAATCTGGACCCCTGCTATATTTGGATTAGTGCAAATCAATATGGCCAACGGCTCAATGGCTAAAGCAAATAGGGTGGGAGAAAGGGGGCAACCTTGACGAGTGCCTCGGTTGATATGGATGGGAACAGGGTTGTCAGTGGGTAATTTAAGAAAGGCTGTGGGAGTCATATAAAGAGCTTGTATAGCGCATACAAATGCTCCCGATATACCCATAGCAGACATGACCTGGTATAGATAAGTCCAAGAGAGGCTATCGAAAGCCTTCTCAATATCTAAGGCTAATAAAGAAAAGGGTCTGGATTTCGTAGCAGCCCATTGAATAATGTTGCAGACCTTCCTAACATTGTCCGGAGCCTGTCTGCCTGGGATAAATCCCACCTGGCCATAATGGATTAAGGTAGGGAGGTAATGGTTAAGGCGCTTAGCTAGAATAGAGGTAAATATCTTTAGGTCTACATTAAGGAGGGAAATGGGGCGATAACTCGTGGGACATAGAGGATCTTTATTGGGTTTAGGAATGACTGTGATCAGCGCATTAAGCATGTCAGGGGGTAATGTACCTTTATGAAGGATGTAGTTACATAGGTTGTTGAGATGGGGAATTAATATATCTTTAAATTTCTTAAAGTATGAAGCAGAAAACCCGTCTGGTCCTGGCGATTTTACCGACTTAAGAAACGCGATAGCTAAGTCTATTTCCTCTTCCGTAATATCAAGGTTACGAGGGTAGCGTAGGGACAGGTAGGGTGGAAAGAAAAGAGGCAGTGTCCCCCAAGGGAGGATCAGAAGGCGATGAGTAAAGCTTTTGATAGAAAGTATGGAATTGCTGATATATCGTAGCTGGATTAGAGGTGACCCGCCCTCCTGAGTCTTTAATTTGATAGATGTTGTTAAAGCGCTGCCTGGCCCTTAGTTTGGTCACTAACATTTTATCAGGCTTATTAGCTAATTTATAGAACTTAGCTTGTGTCCATCTCAAGGCCTTTTCAGTTCGGTGTAGTAAGATTGCATCAAGCTGGAGTTTCGTATCTTTAATGGCTTTGATGAGGTATAGGGAGGGCTGTCTCTGGTTAGCTAATTCCAGACGGAACAATTTAGATTCTAAGTCGGACTGGACCATAGTGCGTTCCCTCTTCAACCTGGACACTTCAGAGATGACTACCCCTCTGATAACTGCTTTATGTGCAGCCCAGTTAATTGCAGGTGTAGTGTCTGAGGATACATTAATAGTAAAATAATCTTTAAGTGCTGTGGCTATACGATCTACAATAGAGGGATCAGTAAGGAGTGATTCATTTAGTCTCCAAGTAAAAGGGCATCTAGTCGGGGAGTCCAGATTGAAGTCTGCCAGCACCAAGTCATGGTCCGACCAGGCACATGGAACATGTCTGGTATACAAAAGGTGTGGGAGGAGTCGTGTAGAAGCTAGAATCCAATCAATTCTAGTGTCGTGATGATATACGGGGGAGAAGTAAGTATATCCCCTTTGGGGTCCATTACAGTATGTTCTCTCCAACAGTCAGCTATGCCCAATCCCTGCATGACCTTCCTAATGGAGTTCTTTGATTTGGAGGATAGTTTATCCGCTATGGGTGAAGATCTATCTAGTTGAGCATTGAATGTCATATTAAAATCTCCCCACCAGATAATTGATAATGAGTGGTGTCGTTCCAGTAATTTCCCTAAGGTGCGAAAGAAAGAGACAGGCTGACCGTTGGGAGCATATGAATTAACTAGACATATAGGGGTATTATACAGAGAACCCACTATTATAATATATCTGCCCTCTCAGTCAATAGTAGTGGACTCAATTTGAAAGGGTAAGGAGTTCTTAACAAAAATAGCTACGCCTCTGCTTTTGGATGGGAATGGTGCATGTGCCAAAACAGTATATTTGCTATGGAAATATCTAGGACAGGAAGTCGGAGTAAAGTGCGATTCCTGAATACAGATAATATCAGGTTTAAGTCTATCATATTGTAGAAAGGCTTTACATCTTTTTTGAGGGGAGTTGAAGCCCCTGAAGTTATGAGAAATTATTCTACACATAATCAGTAAGGTAAAAACAGCTGAAACCTAATGTTGGGTAATCATGTCCAGGGCATAGTGAAAGAGAAAAGTATAGTTGACAGGTAGGATGGGAGACCGGGAGAGTCTGACAAGAATCACAAAAGGCCAGTATAAAAAGGTCGGTATCTCGGATAGACATACTCAAAAGAACTAGAAGAACAATGACAATCAGGGACCACGTGTCGATCCAAACATGTCGGCATCATGTCCTGAGACACACAAAGCGTAAGAAACACATGGAACTGCAGCTCCGCGACAGTCAGCTCATAGTATTACTGAGTATAAAGGGGTAAATCTGAAAATGAAACAGTAGGGGGGTAGAGGGGAGGGAAAAGAAAAGGGAGAAAATTCCCAGAACGGGATAGCGGAACAAGGCAGAGCACATATGAGCTGGGAGGGAGGCAGGCAGGCGGTGCAGCACCTAAACCATAGAACTGAAATAAACTATCCATGAAGCGAGGCCAACCCTTTTTGGGGCAAACCTCAGCGTCCAGGTGCGCCTCAACACCCACCCCGAACGTCATCATCAAGGTCATTCACGTGACCAGGGTGATTTTCGGTAAAGTAGAATAGTCAAACTAATGCAAAAAAGGTGGTGCATCCCCCACGTCCCGATCCGCAAACGCAAGTCGGGTACAAAAGGATCACCTATCACGACCCGCAGCTACAGCTCGCCACATGAGGAGACATCACCATGCTCCCATAATAATAGAAAAAAACCTTAGAAACATAGTAGAGACCTCAGAACCTCGATCACAAGGTTTTCCTAAATAATCACATACTCGAGGCCTAAAAAAAAACTAAGTATGTGAAGTAGAGATGTTACACAATGCATCTCCCCTTCCCGGCCAGTGCCATCCGATCGGGCTCACAAAATTCGCCTATCTCAAACTTCAGGCGGAGCCCATGGAGGGGAGAGACACCAACACACTCAAATAACAATGTAATAGACAATCAATGATATTGGGTGAATGCTAGAAGGCTCAGGTGCGAAATAACATGAGCAATGTAGGCAGTCAACACAAACATACGGTTTCGACTACTCTGCAATTCCAGTTCAGGGTGGAACTTTATAGACGATCCACCAAGATAGCTTTAAAGTCAGGTCGGATCTTGAGAGCGTCTAGGTGGTTCCGGCAGGGCAGGAAGTATAGGACGCCGTAGATGCCAGGATCTTGCAGGTCGTCGTGGTGGAGGAGCAGGAGTAGTAGGTCTGTCGAACGGGATGCCCTCTCGTTGCAGAATCTCCAAACCCTCTGACAGTTCTTTAATTGCATAGTTGCGATCATTAATTTTACAGGCAATATGAAATGGGAAGCCCCATCTATAGTGAATTTGGGCTCTCTGAAGGGCCATGGTGACTGGTCTCATCGATCTCCTCTTCTCCAGTGTGACTGGGGCTAAGTCGGCATACAGTTGTACTGAGGAATCTACCCCTGGGAGGGCCTGTAAATTGTGTGCGGCTTGCAGAAGTTGGTCACGCGTTTCAGGGTAGTGTAGCTTGAGTACAATGTCTCAAGGAACGTTAGGATTTCTTGGGCGGCCCAGAGCCCTGTGCACTCGATCCATTCTGAACAAGTTAGAGTCCACCTGGGGTAGTAAGGCCTGAAACAAGTTGAGCACAGTAGGTTGCAAGGCAGTGATGGATTCGGGCATACCTCTGATTCTAATATTGGCTCTCCGGTTACGGTTTTCCAGGTCTTCTAATTTATATTCCAATACCTCCAGTCTCTGTGCATGATCATCCAAACGGGTATTGTCAACCTCCATGGCATCCACTACGTTATCCATCTTTTCCTCTAAGTCAGAGACCCTAGTACCCAGGTCTTGTATTTGCTTGGTAAAGTCCACAACGGCTTTAGACAATTCCGTAGTAAAAAGCGATTCAATATTATTGTATAGCTCAGTAGGGTCAAAGGCCGGAGCAGGAGAATCAACAGCGTGCTCAGGTTCAGAGGGTAGCAGCGAACTGGTACTGTCTGTTGGCGAGTCGGGCCGCTCCATGCTTGATGGTTGTGGCGTACGGAAAAGCTCTGGGAGAGTCTGACAATATGAGGAAAAGCCTTTTGTTTTCTTTTTTTGGGACCTTGCAGGCATGCCTTGCTCAGGTGTGTATAGCAAATGCGTATTCAGAACATAAATAAGAGAAAGTGGGCTGGAGCAGAAGGCTTAGAAAAAAAGGGGGTCATCGCTGATAAACATCATGTCGCAGGCAGAGCTAAACATGTCAGGGAGCGTTAGACATTATGAAATCAAGCACTTAGGTGCAAAAGGTAGTAGCAGATATGGGTGGGGGCCAGAATACAGACCCTATCAATGGCCACTAACTGAGGAGAGGTAGGCTACTTGAAGTTTGCCAGCAATGTACTGCTGGGACCGGCACTCCCTCTCTCTCTGCTGCAAGGGCTGGAGAGCGCAGGCAGGAACGTGTCAGCCAAAATGGCGCCGGCACCACGTGGACGGCACTCACCCAGCTCGGCGCATCTGATCTGGGGTGAGTAGGTGCTGACCTTATGGTTGTGGGGTCCTCCTTGCCTGGTTGGGCTCTGCGTGAGGTCGGGTGAGCTCCAGCGATGGCGCGGTAAGCATCTGGCTGCGTCTGAGCCGACGCTTGAGGGCGGGGGCTCCGTGGGGCCGCTAGGCCGCAGCAGTCTTCTCTGTTGCCACGGGTACAACGGCACCCAGCTAGGCCCCCCAGAAAGCTGGCGATGAGGGGAGCGAAGGTAAATGGCCGCTGGGCCAATCCGTGGCAAATAGAGTGGCGGATGTCGTAAGTAAGGAGCTTGACATGAAGACGTCCACCCAGCTCCGCTGCAGGCTCCGCCCCCCTCACAACGATTATTTTTTAACGCAACTTCGACCAAATAAATTCGTATTAAGAACGAATCATCTCTAATACAGAGGTATTTCGTGAAAATACAGGAACTGGATTTTGTGTTTCTTCTCTTATCTTCTTTCTGCTCCTTAAAATGGAATGGTCTTCATTTAGATGCTTTTTTACACAGTGTATTCAAAAACATAATGGTGATTAGTAGGCATATTTTTAAACAAGTCAGATTATTTGCTTTGTCAGGTCATTATTGAGTGTTCAGGTTGTAGCAAATTAAAGGGGTTATCCCATCTTTGACAATGGGGGCATATCGCTAGGATATGCCCCCATTGTCTTATAGGTGTGGGTCCCTATATTGAGAACGAAGCTGGGGAGCTCTGGGTCTGAGCGCGGCCCGGCTCCCATTTATTTCTATTGAGCCAACGGAAATAGCCGAGCCAGCGCTCGGCTATTTTCGGTGGCAGCATAGAAATGAATGGGAGAGGTGGCCGCGCATGCGCGGTGCGCTCCCATTCGTTTCTATGAGCGCCGCGGGCGGGCTGCGCCTGGCGGTGGCACAAGATAGGATAACCCCTTTAATGTTTTTGTATAGTGAAAAGTTATACAATTGTTCACTTTCTGTATCAATTGCAGTCATTCAATAGTGCTTTTTTCACACCTAAACACTCCTGAACATTTCTGGATTATCAGGTCTGGAGATTTACCTTTCACACACATAGCTATCACCCCAGAGATGTTCCATGTTGGGTGTGTTCTCACTACAGAGGAAATGTTCCAGGTCCCTAGGCAAGGGAACTTTAGGTATGGCCACTGTGATTTTCTGGAACATTTACTACTGTTTTCACACGTGCTCAAATGCACATAACCCAGAATTAGTACTAGGGCTCCGGGGAGAAAAAGTCTGGGTAAAGTCCGGGACAGATATTGCAGAAGTTTGCATTCACACATACAGCCCCTCCGGGTAAACTCCAGAAAATGTCAGGATTCCACTGTAAGTGTGAATGGGGCTTAAGACTTTCATTGCATGCACTCATAGAATGAACATTTGTCCAGGTCAGGTGATGGACACACAGGTGCTGGGCTTGTTACAAGACAGAGATCTGATGACTGTGCTGCCAGTGTAATAAGTAGAATACTTGTTTAATCATCACATGACCAAAACAGTTTTTTACATCTTAGTAACCACCAATACATCTTTTTTAGGTGGTCACTATGGGGCCCAAGGCTAGGCCACCACCTTTTTTTGGCAGTCTAGTCTAAGCCCTGTACGAGTCTTGGTTCTCACATGGCAGAAAAGCTGATCTGGGTCGTTTAACCCCTTAGATTCCGTGATCAGTAACTAAGTCGATTAGTGGGAGAGAGCTCCTTCTGTCTTTGAGAGATTACAGGTCGCCAGTGTCTTTTCATGGCAGCCTGGGGCCTAATGAAGACTCCAGGCCTGCCTTCTGTGTATGCCGAGCAAGCTGCTTCTGTGGTGCACCCTTCTGGTGTTTGTCAGTATAGCGCTAACAGTATAATACAAATCACTAGTTAGACCACACATTGCTGTGTACAGTTCTGGGCTCCTGTGAACAAGGCAGACATAGCAGAGCTGGAGAGGGTTCACAGGAGGGCAACTAAAGTAATAACTGGAATGGGAAGAATATAGTTAATAGTTACATAGTTAATACGGTTGAAAAAAGACATAAGTCCATCAAGTTCAACCAAGGGATAGGTGAGGAAATCCCAGTAGGAAATGACACTCAGATTTCTACACATTTTCAGAATCACTGTCCACTGTTCCTGCTGTGACCACATCTTGAGGAAATCTATTCCACAGATTCACAATTCTTACAGTAAAAAATCTTTGACGCTTCTGGAGACTGAACCTTTTCTTCTCCACTCGGAGAAGACAGTGCCCCCTTGTCCTTTGAGGACATTTGACATGGAACAGTTTTTCACCGTATTTTTTGTATGGTTCATTTAAATGAGACTTAGACGTCTCTTCTCAAGACTGAATAAATTCAATTCTTTTAATCTTTCATCATAACTAAGACCCTCCGTGCCCCTTATCAGTTTAGTTGCTCTCCTCTGTACTTTTTTCCAGCTGCAGTGCATCTTTTCTATGGACTGGTGCCCAGAACTGAACTGCATATTCCAGATGAGGCAGCACCAATGCTTTGTAAAGTGGTAATATTACATCCCTGCCCCATGAGTCCATGCCTCGTTTAATGCATGACAATATCCTGGTGGCCTTAGAAGCAGCTAATTCACATTGTATGTTATTTAATCTACGATCTACAAGGACACCCACCCTAACTTTACATTTATCCACATTGAACCTCATTTGCTAAGTTGATGCCCAATCATATCACATTTGCCCTGGCACCACATTTGCTTTGCGGCAATCACTCGACACTGTTCCATTACCTAGAGAACCTTTAAAAATTATAAACAGGGGGCACATTAATGATTAAACTGAGCTCCTTAAACACTCTTGGGTGTAATCCATCTGGACCCAGAGCCTTGTTCACATTTACCTTACTTAACTTATCTTGGACCATATCTACAGTTAGGCCTCTTTCACACCAACGGCAGCACAGATCCGGCGGGTGACGGTGCCGCCGGATCCATGCTGCCGCAGGTACACGTGTGGGGCCGGTGCAGCGCATACAAATACACACACATACACACACATACACAGACACATAAACATACACAGACACTTATCTGTTCCAGCAGCTCCCGACCTGTCCCAGCTCCGGACCTGAACAGCGACGAGGAGGAGGACGGTGCGCACAAGGGTAAGTTTACCCACAGCGCCACCTGCTGGAGGGAGGGGAAATTGCAGGGAGACGGATGCGTCATGAACTCCATTGAAAGTCAATGGAGGACGGATCCGTTTACCATTGTGTCACACCAAACGGATCTGTCCCCATTGACTTGCATTGGGGGTCATTCCGGATCCGTCTTGGTGCGGATGCCCAGACAGGAGAGCAAACCGCAGCATGTTGTCTGTATACTGAAGAGAACTGAACGGAATGCACTTAGGAGCATTACGTTCTCTTCAGTTCAGTTTTGTCCCCATTGACAATGAATGGGGACAAAACTGAAGCGTTTTATTCCGGTATTGAGCCCCTATGACGGAACTCTATACCGGAATAAAACAACGCTAGTGTGAAAGTAGCCTTAGACAATTGAGTATCTCTTCTTTTGTATATACAGAGCTAAAAAACCCATTCAGTAACTGTGCCTTTTCCTTATCTTCAGTTACTAAAATGCCTTTACCATCTTTTAGGGGACTTACTTGCTCAGACCTTGGTTTTTTAGCATTTATATATTTAAATAATTTTTGGGATTTGTTTTGCTCTCTTTTGCCACCTGCTGTTCCTTTTTACATATTTTATGAAGCCCTGTGTAAACTTCAAACACTACAGTTGACCCCTCAAATTTGTAATTTTTAAATGCCTTTTTTTAGTCTTTTATTACCCTTTTTACAGTAGTTGTAAGCCATGGGGGGTTTATTTTTAGCCGTTTATACTTGTTACATAAAGGAATACATTTTTTAGTGCAATTACTCAAAGTGGATTTAAAGCTCTCCCATTTATCCTCAGTATTATTATGTGACAGTAGCTGCTCCCAGTCTATGTCCTGAAATGTTGCCCTCAACCCAGGGAAATTAGCCTTTTTAAAATTCAGTTTCTTTTCTCTGCCTGACAGAGTTTGCTTCTTATAGTTTAGGGGGAATATAATTATTTTGTGGTCACTTTTACCTAGTGTTTCTTGAACAGTAACATTTTCAACAAGCTCTGCATCATTAGAAATTACCAGATTCAACAGAACATCTCCCCTAGTGGGAGCTTCTACAAACTGGCCCATAAAGTGGTCCTGCAGCAAGTTGAAGAATCTTCTCCCCTTTGCAGTTGAGGCAGAACCGTGACCCCAGTCAATGTCTGGGAAGTTAAAATCACCCATTACGACCACTGTACCAGCCTGTGCAGCTCTCTCTATTTGGTTATACAGTTGCATTTCCATCTCCTCTGTGATGTTAGCGGGTCTATAGATTACACCAAGTATTATTTTGTTTAAACTTCCACCCATAAGGTTTCAATCTCCTCACCATCCTCACCCACAAATGCCTCTTTCACATTCGCCTTCAGATCACTCCTCACATACAGGCACATGCCACCACCTTTTTTATTGACCCTCTCTTTCCTAAATAGTGTAAAACCCTCAATATTTACAGCCCAGTCATGCAAAGAGTCCAACCATGTCTCAGCCACACCAACTACATCTATGTGTTCCTCTAGTACCATAGCCTCCAGCTCCCCCATTTTTCTAGCTAGACTTCTGCCATTTGTGAAACTACATTTTAAATTACTATTACCTGTAAAGTGAATATCTGGGATTATTGGGTTACCTTGGTTGATGTTCTGCCCAGTCTTCTCCCTACTTTCCTCACTAATCTCAGCCCCCACTAAACCCCCACTGTCCCCTCCTATAACCCACTCTCTATCTACACTATCTACCCCTTATTAGTATGACCCCCCCACCCTCCCCCCAAATCCTAGTTTAAAAGCTCCTCCAGCCGTCTAACCATTTTTTCCTCCAGGGCAGTTGCACCCTCCCCATTAAGGTGCAGTCCGTCCCTACTGTAGAATCTGTAGCCAACCGAGAAGTCGGCCCAGTTCTCCATGAAACCAACCCCTTCCTTCCTGCACCAGCTTCTGAGCCACTTATATAACTCCCTAAGCTCCCGTTGTCTCTCTCGTGAAGCTCGTGGCACTGGTAGTATTTCTGAAAACACTACCTTGGAGGTCCTGGACTTGAGCTTCTCTCCTAGTTCCCTAAAATCATTTTTAAGGACCTTCCATCTCCCCCTGACTTTGTCATTGGTGCCACCGTGTACCATAACCACCTGGTCTTCCCCAACCCCACCCAGCAATCTTTCATTCTGACCGCAGTATGCCAAACCCAAGCACCTGGGAGAAAACACACTGTTCAGCATTCACGGTCTCAGCGACAGATGACCCTGTCTGCCTTCCCAATAATAGAGTCCCCTACCACCAGCATCTGTCTGACATTTTCTGCACTCCTTTTCCCATCCTTCCTGCAGCTGTCATCCTGCTTGCAAGGAGAAATGCCCTGCTGCAGTGTTGCTGGCCCTGGGCTTTCATCCCTAATATCAGCCAAAGAGGCATATTTACTAGGGCGTTCCAGCTCAGGACTAGCCTCCCTGGTACTTTTCCCTCTACCTCTTCTTACTACATTAACCCAACTGCTGACCTGATGGTCCTGCTCTTGCCCTCCTCCTACCACCTCCTTTTCACTGACCCCAGCCAGTGCCTGCACAGTCAGGTCTAAGCCTATCTCCAGTTTAGCATTGTCCCTAAGTATATCAAGCTGCTTATTTAGATCCAAGATCTGGGCATCCAAATATGGAATGTGATTGCATCACTGGAATATTAATTGTGCACATCCTTTAACTCAAATTGGATTGTGTTGATTGAAAACTGCTAATTTATCTGTATGTACTCCACACATCTTATATTCCTAGAGTTTATGGCATGTTGCTCCTAGCAATAGCTTTAGTTTACTTACCTTAATTTTAATACCTTATTGTACATACAATTTGTTGTGCCTAGTTGGTGCACTACAATTTTTAGATCAAATTTATCTACCCAAAGTTTTATGAACCAATTTAACCAAAAGTTTTCATAAATTTGCTTGACAAAAATTTTACGAGCTAATGTATACACATTTTTATACCTGAATTTGACGTTTCACCCAGCACTAACCGCAGCATGTACATATTTTTTAAAACTACCTTTGGATTTAAAAAGACTCAGTACACCCCTTGGTAAATTTCTTCAGGACTGTAGTTTCCTAAATAGGGTCACTTCTCAGAGTATTTTGATACCTGTAAGCTACTGGAATTGTACAATGTAGTAAATATTACCAAAATAGGCCTCAAATGTTGCGTGGTATTATTTATCTGCTGAGCCGCACTATGTGACAGAAAGCAGATTTTGGCCACATGTGAGGTACTGACCTATGGGAGAGAGCCATCATAACCATTTAGAGTTAGAGATTAATTTTTCTGGTAACTGAAATTGCATAAATTGTGAAAAATGTGAAATTTGTACTCTGTATTAGTCAGGAAAACACCAGTGGCGTCAACATGCTCACTGCACCCTTGATGAATTCCTTGAGGGGTGTAGTTTCCAAAATGAGATCACTTTCTTAGGGTTTCCGCTATTACTGGTAACTCTGCAAACTGAACATGGCACCTGATAATCATTCTAGCAAAATCTGTGCTCTAAATGGTGGTCCTTCCTTTCTGAGCCCTGCCAAGTGTGCAGGCAGCAGATAATGGTCAAGTGTTGGATATTGCCATACCAAGAAGAACCACTAACAATATATAAGGTATTTGTCCTTGAGACTGGGACACTTGAATAAGAATGTGGTTACACCTGTTTACTGCTGCATTGTCAACGGCAAGCTGGTTAACAAACAAGGGAGCCTTGTCTTCAACAAGCTGATCGGCGGGGGTGCCGGATGTCGGACCCTCACCGATCTGATATTGATTACCTATCCTGAGTATAGGTTATCAATATTAAAATCCCAGAAAACCCCTTTAAGGCAAAAAAAGGGAATGTGTCACCAAATTTTTTTATGCTGGTTAAAACCAGATTTGTAATACTTTTATTCTCTGATTGCAGGTTGTTTTATTCTGCTTCATGAACATGATTATGGGGGCTGCCATCTTGCCTGAGCTGTCCTTAACAGCATTTAGAGAATTGCTTTACAGTAGCTGCATGGGCCATAGATACAATGGACAGGAGAGGACCTCATTGACTTCTGTGGGGGATTTTTTTAGGCATGCAATATGACATGTGCAGATGTCAAGAGATAAGCTATTGTGAATGTTGGATCCTGTGTTTTCTATTCACAGAGGTTATATCATTACAAGCAGGTTTAGAATGACAAATATGCAGATAACTGCAGTAAAATGATCGGTACAGATCAAGGAGTGGCACCTATTATTAGGCTTTGTGGCCAGTGTGAAAACTTAAGGATGTTATGGTTTTTGTTTACATACAGATATTGACATGGAAAATTAAAAATAACCACCAAAAAAACCAGGTCATTATTTTGATGATACATTCCCTTTAAGGGGTTAAAGTCCCGATATCTGCCGTAAATGGAAGGTTGATGTCAGGAATGGGGTTAAGAGCCCTTCAAACATTCTTCTTATTATGGAATTTTACAATAAACAAAATTTTAAAAACATACCAGAAGTCCCAAGACAAGAAAAATCTCCACATATTATCCTTAACCGTAGCAACCTGTACAATAAATGTATACAAGCATTTATGATGATCAGTGTCTGCTGTAAAAAGGAAATAAAAAGTACAGGGGAATTGCTTTTTTTTCTGCATGTCCTGGCCCTCAAAGTCAATTTTGGCCCAATTCTTAAAGGGAGGCTATCACCAGGAAATTCACTTTTAAAGCAGGCACCATTCCTTGTAGGGCTAACTCAGCTGAGGGAATGACACCCTTGCACCCTTTTTTCCAACAGTATGTGAAATTCAAAAAGTTGTCTAAAAAAAGTACAAAAGAGTTAATTATATTTTACTTGGTAGAAAGTTGTACATATGTAGAAAATACTATATATATGTATATATATATATATATATATATATATATATATATACAGTGCCTTGCGAAAGTATTCGGCCCCCTGGAACTTTTCAACCTTTTGCCACATTTCAGGCTTCAAACAAAAAGATATAACATTTTAAATTTTTGGTGAAGAATCAGCAACAAGTGGGTCACAATTGTGAAGTTGAACGAAATTCATTGGTTCATTTAAACTTTTTTGTAATAATAAAACTGAAAAGTTGGGCGTGCAAAATTATTCGACCCATTTACTTTCAGTTCAGAAAACTCACTCCAGAAGTTCATTGAGGATCTCTGAATGATCCAATGTTGTCCTAAATGACTGATGAAGATAAATAGAATCCACCTGTGTGTAATCAAGTCTCCGTATAAATGCACCTGCTCTGTGATAGACTCAGGGTTCTGCATCATGAAGACCAAGGAACACACCAGGCAGGTCCGTGATACTGTTGTGGAGAAGTTTAAAGCCAGATTTGGATACCAAAAGATTTCCCAAACTTTAAACATCCCAAGGAGCACTGTGCAAGCGATCATATTGAAATGGAAGGAGTATCAGACCACTGCAAATCTACCAAGACCCGGCCGTCCCTCTAAACTTTCATCTCAAACAAGGAGAAGACTGATCAGAGATGCAGCCAAGAGGCCTATGATCACTCTGGATGAACTGCAGAGATCTACAGCTGAGGTGGGAGAGTCTGTCCATAGGACAACAATCAGTCGAACACTTCACAAATCTGGCCTTTATGCAACACAGCTCATCACCCTGAACACACCATCCCCACTGTCAAACATGGTGGTGGCAGCATCATGGTTTGGGCCTGCTTTTCATCAGCAGGGACAGGGAAGATGGTTAAAATTGATGGGAAGATGGATGGATCCAAATACTGGACCATTCTGGATGAAAACCTGCTGGAGTCTGCAAAAGACCTGAGACTAGGACAGAGATTTATCTTCCAACAAAACAATGATCCAAAACATAAAGCAAAATCTACAATGGAATGGTTCAAAAATAAACATATCCAGGTCTTAAAATGGCCAAGTGAAAGTCCAGACCTGAATCCAATTGAGAATATGTGGAAAGAGCTGAAAACTGCTGTTCACAAACGCTCTCCATCCAACCTCAAAGAGCTCGAGCTGTTTTGCAAGGAAGAATGGGCAAGAATTTCAGTCTCTAGATGTGCAAAACTGACATACCCCAAGCGACTTGCAGCTGTAATCGCAGCAAAAGGTGGCGCAACAAAGTATTAATGCAAGGGGGCCGAATAATTTTGCACACCCCACTTTTCAGTTTTATTATTACAAAAAAAGTTTAAATGATCCAATAAATTTCGTTCCACTTCACAATTGTGACCCATTTGTTGTTGATTCTTCACCAACAATTTAAAATGTTATATCTTTTTGTTTGAAGCCTGAAATGTGGCAAAAGGTTTAAAAGTTCCAGGGGGCTGAATACTTTCGCAAGGCACTGTATATATATATATATATATATATATATATATATATATATATATTCATATATACAGTTTTATATAGACACACATTGCTCCATTGTTTTAGTGGGACTTCTGTTTTAATCTTTTATATCTGTGCTTTTTGCAGAGATCCATTGGACAAAATTCACATTTATTACATAGAGGGTGGATAACACTGGTTTCTAACCCTGAAGTTCTACAGGGAAAATCAACTTTTGAAAGGAAACAAGATGGAAAGCAGAGATTCTCCAAGATGGGGCAGCTGGAATAGTAGTTACTTTGTGGGAGCAGCGTCAAGCTTTCTGTCCACTGTCCTAACCTTTCCTATTTATAAAACAATTTTTCGACAGCAGCTTCACACATTGACTATCCGAGCTGCCACATGTCAGTTGAGCAAAGAAGGAGTTAAACATCTCTATCGTGGCCTGACGCCACCACTCATGGCAAAAACAGTTCAAGGAACTTTGCTTTTTGGAACCCAGGGAAGTCTCCAACATTTTTTCTCCAAGGGAGGTACACCAGGAGCTAAAGTTCGTGCTTTTTCGGGGTGTTTATCTGGAGCAATAGAAGCCGTTCTACTAGTACCATTTGAGAGAATTCAAAACATTCTGCAGGATGGTCGTAATAATGTAAATTTTCCCAACACTCGATCAATAGTGCAAGAACTCCAGACCTACAAAAAAAGACAGTGGCTAACATGTGGATTGTACAGAGGATTCACTATTATACTTGTCAGGAACATGGTAGGAAGTGCCATCTTTCTTTCTTGCAAAGAGCCATTGAGAGATGTTTTGACTTATCCAGGTCTCCCTATCTGGGTCTCTTCTCTGGGTTCTGGAGCACTCAATGGTGCCTTTACCTCACTTGCACTTTATCCATTGAGTGTTATAATTGCAAATATGCAGGCAGAAGTGGGAAACAACTTACCTCATGTAAAAGAAGTAGCATTAAGAGTATTGAAGAAATGCGGAGGAAGAGTCTCAATGCTGTACCGAGGAGCATCACTTATTATCCTACGATCTTGCATTACTTGGGGGGTTACAAACTCAATTCATGACACTTTGAGCAAACATCTTCCATAAACCAGTGGATCCATGGAGAATACATGTTTTAACACATATAATAGTTACTTCTCATTTTTCAAGTGGCCTAAGTTATTTATATGTATCTGACTACATGTCTGTCAGCAAAACAATCATGATGTATTAAAAAGTTTTACTGGTAAATTTACCACATTTTTTTGTCTCCAGTGACACAGCATTACTGTCTTACACAATGCCTGCAAGTGTACTTTTGTACTACAGTAACAATTTGTATATTTGAAATTAATTTTACAAATAAATTGGATAAAAACACACGTATGCTCTCTAGAGCTTTAAAGGGGGTTTCCCTTACATCCTAATCAGCAACTACTTTTTTTGTGTTTTTTTTTCTATCCTATGTGGACTTGGACAGATGGTTTGCTTTGCATGTTTGTTTCTTATTATATTTTTGTTTTATATTTATTATGCTGGACTGATTGGATTGCTCTGGGAGGTGTACAACGGTGTTGCCATTACCCTATTGTGGTTTCTGAACCTTTGCAGTGTGTTTGGTTTGTTTGCACTAATGCACGTTACCTTCTTTCCCTTCTTTCCCGTCTCTTGGTATTATAAACATGTTGGGGCAGAGGCACCCTACATTTTTAATATTTCGATAGGGCCAATTACATTGACCAAGAGATGGGCAGATAATTGCTAACAAGCATTAATAGAAATGCTCATTATCTGGAGGTGTAAAGGTGCCACTGATTTATCTGGTAGTAGCATCTTAATTGTGGTCACCTAAGGTTTCTTAAGGTTAGAGTGAAGCTTCACCTCTCTGGCTCTAGTATTAGTTAAACTCGGCATAGTGATGCATTTCTTCTTTGAAAGCAGCTTACACATGAAGGTTCCCGGATATACAGTATATATTTTTCCCTCTTTTGGTATACATTAGATATTGCCTTTGATGTCTTCAGCAGGTCCAGCAACAGAGGTTTAGAAGGAAGAAAAATCAATTTTCAGATGAAAATGCTTTAGCTGCAACGATGATGATATGCCTGGATAACTAAGAATGTCTAAAGTCCCAGAATGTCACCAATGTGAACTGGCTGTGAACCATATTTGCAGTGTTATCTGATTTGAAAAATCCAAGGAGCCAGTCTCTCTTCTTTCAGGAAACCTCCTAGCGTTAAATTCACTGAGATTGATAATATAGAACACCAAACAAGAAAAAGAAATCACTGGAAATGTTGGACTATTGATACATACGATAGTACAGAAGATAATTAGTAAGGATGTTATCTTGTAGGCCAGTATAGAGCCCCCTAACATGAATCCTTTATATTGTAAGCACCTTTATATTGAGGATTATGAGGTTTTTTTTAGCACTTTTTTGATACTACAATTGTCGTTGTGGATGATATTTATTGTGGTGAGCTTCACCCCTTACACATTATAAATTATCTTCGGGAGTATTGTGTGTATCAATTATCTAAATAGTCTGAAATTTCCAGTGACTCTAAGCATTGCCAGGTGCAACAACCACAGTCAGTATATTATTCTGATGATAAAATCTTTCCCATTTCTGAGGAGGAGGAGGATAACAATAAAAAAGGGGAACATTCATTCTTGGGAAAGAAAACAGAAATTGCTGATGCCTTTTGGGGGACCAGGATGTTGACTAGAAGGAAGTTTAGGTCTCCATCTCTAGGGAGCCTAGGACCTTCAAAGTGGTTAAAGCTTTTAACAAAGCCATGTTGGCAGAATGGGGATATCCTGAAAATGATCCTTACTAAACAATGTGGTCTAAATTCTCTATATGCAGCCTCTCAATCCTGATCAGTGGGGCTGTGTTGTGTTCTGGATAGGGGACCAATGCCTTCATTGAGCAGGTGCTCTGTTTGAGAAACTAAGATTGTCTTACAGTTCTAAATGACCAGAAAGTCATCTTGTTTTTTTCTGTTTGTACCTCATCAGATCTTTCTTCTGTATCAAGTGAATCATCTATTGAGGTAACTGTCCCTGCCCTCAGAGTGCAACAGTAAACAGCTTCAGAGTACGCAGTGGTATTTGTCCGGCGGCTCCTCTGCATATTTGCCGGGTTTTGGCCAGATTGCTGCCTGTCCCCATTATAGTGAATGGGGCCCTTAGTGGGCTCCTCGAAAAGTTGATACAGCTATGGCCAGATTATCTAGGTATTGTATTGTACCTATTGGAATGGGTCTAGGGGTTGCTTCACTGAGAATGCACTTAGAGAAGCCTACCCTCAAGTTGCTGTGATTGCTTATAATCTCCAAAGCCCTAAGGAAATGGATCATTCAGTTCTACAGATCTAGCTATGATCTGTTAGCTCTGGTGCTAACTGCTAACAGATAAGTAGTCTTCCAAGTCTATAACCTTAATTACCATAGGTAAGTTTGCTCTTTGTCTTAGACAGGGGATGGACCAGGTAAAACTCTGTGAATGAGAATCCTGCAATTAATAGGTCATGTGTTTAAGATCTCAACTGCTCACACCCTTAGGTGGAGGTATCTACTATAGTTGCCCCTTGAAGAACATAGGGAATATCTTTGGTTCTATACCTGGATGTTTGGCCATAAACTCCATCTTTAAACTACCGTCCAGTTGCTTGAGCACTTGGGTTAGACTTTAGAAAGGTGAAGCTATGTCAGGAATAGTCATTTTGTCAAGAATAAAATGTTCTTACGTTTTTGGCATACATTCCTGTGCTGTGCTTCCTGCCTCCCAGTATGGCGTCTGGGCAGAGTTACAAGTTTAAATAGCAGCTTCCTCTTCCAGGAAGTTGCCTAAGCATTGAGTTACTAACATTAACCCTTTCGCGCCCGGAGCTTTTTTCGGTTATGCATTTTCGTTTTGCGCTCCCTGCCTTCAAACAGCCATAACTCTTTTATTTTTCTGTTCAAATAGCTGTATGAGGGCTTGTTTTTTGCGGGACAAGTTGTACTTTCCAACGCCACCATTTAATATTGCATACGGTGTAGTGGGAAGCGGGAAAAAAATTCCAAACCGGGTGAAATTGCAAAGAAAACGCTATTCCGCTACAGTTCTACGGGTTTCTTATTTACAGCGTTCGATGTGCATTAAAACTGATCCATTACTTTCATTCTACAAGTCAGTACGAATCCGGCAATACCTAATATGTATAGTTTTTCCTGTGTTTTCATAGTGATAAAATAATTAGAAAGTTGCCCTTTTTTTTTTTTCCTTGTCAAATCTTGACCCCTATAACTTTTTGGTATTTATGTGTACAGAGCTGTATGGGGGCTCATTTTTTGCGGGACGATCTGAAGTTTTTATTGATACCATTCTGGGGTGTGTATGACTTTTTGATCACTTTTTATTTATTTTTTTTTTAGAAAAAAAAAGCGACAAAAAACGGCAAATCGCCATTTGGACGCTTTTTTCCGCCACACAATTCGCCGTATTGGAATTTTTTTATATTTTAAAAGTACGGGCGTTTTCGGTCACGGTGATACCCATGATGTCTATATTTATTGTTATTTAGGTATTTATTTTTTACTTATACGGAAAGGGGGGTGATTTGAACTTTTACATCTTTTTTATTTTTTATATATTTTTTAACATTTTTTTTTAATTTTTTTTTTACTATTGGAAAGCTCAAATATGGGCTTATATATTGTGGCTTTTTTTTTTCTTTATGAGCAATTATGGATTTTATAGACTCAGAAATCCATGAATTGCTCATTTCTTATCCTGGCCTGCCATCTAGTGGCCAGAATAAGAATTGCACTTTGAAAACTGTAATCTTCACCAGCGAGGATTACAGTTTTCATATGGTGTACAGACACCCCGATTGGCCACACGGGGTGTCTGTACACCACCCGGAAGCGAATGCTTCCGGGTTGAGACGCAACTAGATGCCGTGATCACGTGTGATCACGGCATCTAATCTCCGAGGAAGACGCCGCCGATGGCGGTAAGTAGCGGCAAGTCTCTGCTGTTAGAAACGTACATGTATGGCGCTGGGCGCGAAGGGGTTAATAGCAAAGGTGTTCTGATCTTCTATGTTTGACCATTCTGTTTGCTTTTCACCTGCATCAACTACTGGACCTGTCTGACCCTGAGCCTGTCTGATCCTCTGTACCACTCTACTATCTGATACCAGCTTGTGACCTCTGGCATCTGTCCCCCGGTCTCTGACCACACTTCAGCTTCTGACAATCATCATCATCTGCTGCCTTTACTCAAGTCTTCTCTACAATACCACTTCTCACCACTGTGTCTGCTATTGGACTCTTTTCACACTAATTGTGGTTCTAACCACAGCTTGAGCTATTGGAGCGTTACTTGTCTGACTCAGTTAGTCAGCTGTTAACCATATTAACTAATCCTGTAATTATTGGTTCAGTTTTTCTCATGCTGAGTTCTGTCCTGTCTCCTGTGTGTGCTAAATAACACTCTAGTGCAGTGGTTCTCAACTCCATCCTCGGGACCCACCTGCCAGTCAGGATTTAGGAATATCCCACAGAATGAATACCTGTGGTAAGTCCTGATGGATGGACGCTAATTATATCAGCTGGTCTAAACTAAGGAAATCCTGAAAACCTGACTGGCAGGTGGGTCCCGAGGACTGGAGTTGAGAACCACTGCTCTAGTGGTTTGTAGTTTCTATCCCTTGGTTGATGCCGAGAATATCTCTGGTTTGACCAGCGGATCCCATAGATTCCGCTCTCTCTGACATGGCCAAGGTCCTATGTGAACTGCAACAGCAGCGTACCGTTTCATAAGCAATTAACATCTTATCTCCAGCATGTGACTGTTTGTCTGGATTCCTTGTCTGTGGTTATTCAACCTCCACAGATTCCTATGGTCTCATATGTTACTACTCCTCTGACTGCTACTGTTTCTGGCACTGGTCCATGTTTGTCCTCACCTCCTCGCTACAGTGAATATCCAAAGTCATTGGAATTCCTCAACCTGTGCACTATCCCTTTTGAACTTTTACCTTATCAGTTTCTTTCCGAACGTACTAAAGAGGCATTTACTATTTCCCATCTGGAAGGAGAGGCCTTGGCATGGGCAAACCCTATCTGGGAGAGTGCCAGTCCAATCACTAAGAATATTGCTCTTTTTCTGTACTCATTTTGTAACATGTTTGAAGAACCCGGTCGTCTCTCATCTGCTTCCTCAGCTCTTCTGCACATCCATTAAGGTGTGTGCACAGTTGAACAATATGTCATTGAATTCTATGCCTTATCAGTTGGGAAACTCCAGTGCCTAGGGTCATTAGGAGAGGAGACCCTAAGCGAAGATAACTCCTCTCCGAAAAACTCTCTTCTACTGTCGTTTGGTGAAGTTAGGTTCTCCATAATGGCCTCCATAGACTCTGGTTCGGCTGGAAACTTCCTGCATCAGGCCATGGTGGACTAGTATCGTATCCCAGATCGATTTCTCAAGAATCACCAGGTGGTGACGTCTGTCAACGGCAGAGCAAGTGCCTCCACCTCTGTACAGCCTAAAGTTTGATCCCAACCACCTGCAAATTTAGATGTCCTATTCTTCTTTTATATGAGACTTAGTTGAGGCACAAGTTTATGTTTGGGAGTGAGATAGTGGTAGTGGGTCTATATTTGTGTGAGTGTGGTGTTACATCTGACACGCTGATTACGTCAAATAAAGAGTTGTTTATATGAAGTGCCCCTAAGGACTCACCACTGCACTACTCCTTGCTCCTCACACCTCTCCCAGGGACCAGTGGTGACTCCAAACAAAAGTATTGGAGGACCTATAGATATTTCTGGCCCTGAGATTTACATGTAACAATTTGGACAACTTGAATAATTGGAGACAGCGTATAAATTAATTTGTTATACTCCAATTATCTGTTGCCAGCCTGATCTTTGAAATAAGTGGAAAGCCACAATTTATTTTAACATTTATTCTTTAAAGGTTTTTTAACGTACTCTTTGTCAGGCAGTTAACCATTTCAGTTCAGTATGTACATTTAATATTTTATATTAGTTAATCCTAAACTGAATAATCCAAATTTTGATCATCTTTCTGGGTACTGTAGTCCACGCATTCCAGTTATTACTTTTGTTGCCCTCCTCTAAAACTCTCTCCAGCTCTGCTATGTCTGCCTTGTTCACAGGAGCCCAGAACTGCACACAGTACTCCATGTGTGGTCTGACTAGTGATTTATAAAGTGGCAGCACTATGTTCTCTTCATGTGCATCTATGCCCCTTTTAATGCAACCTATTTTCTAATTGGCCTTGGCAAGAGCTGCCTGACACTGGTTTAACATTTAGTATGTATGGGTAACTTGCATCATTTCTTCCTATGTGCATAAACTTACATTTGTGTTAAACCTAATCTGCCACTTCTCTGCACTAGCCTCCAACATAAACAGATCCATCAGTACCGTCCTCTTCCGTGTGAATTACTTTACACAGTTTAGTGTCATCTGCAAAAATTGATATTTTACTGTGCAAGCCTTCTACATAATCAGTTTCTCCTCATAGAAATTGAGTACCATATTTTTCATATTTTTTGCCTTCTAAGACGCACTGGCCCATAAGACACAACTAGTTTTTAGAGGAGGACAATAAGAAAAAAATATTTTTCATTAGCCCTCAGATCAGACCAGCAATCAGACCCCCAATGTTAATCAGACCTCAGCTCACTGCCCCAATCAGACCCCCAATGTTAATAAGACCCTCAATCAGACCTTAGATCAGACCCCGTATGTTAATAAGACCTTGACCAGGCTTGGACTGGCCGACAGGGGAAAAGATGAATCCCCTGGTGGGCCCCTGAGCAAAGTGGGTCCCTAGTTCCCCACTAGCTGCACATGTGGCACATAACATAGTAGACTTACTGCATTACATATAGAAAGTCCGCGTACAGCATCACAACCAGTTTGTGTAAAAAAACTGGGTAGATTTTTTTACTGACTTTAGCTTTATTTTAGATACATCAGGTGGCTGAGATGACTTTTAGGTATAGAGGCCACCAGCCAGAATCCTCTTTCCCCTGGGACCTCTTGTCTTGAAGTCACTGCAAGGACCCTCGTAATTCATCATCTTGTAGCATTTTGCTTCTGCTGTGTGGCAAATTAATGTTTCCATGTGGCTTTACAGTGGACCCCTAGATTGAATTTTACTGGTAGACCTTAGGTATCCCAGTCCGACACTGGATCAGACCTCAGCTCAGACTCCAATGTGAATAACCCACTAATCAGACCTCAGCTAATAGCCCCAATATAAGTAAGACCCCCCATTCAGATCACAAATGAGACCCCTGTGCCCTCCTTGCCTCAGATCAGCCCTTACCTTAAATTCCACTTACCTCTCCTTCTCCAGACGCCGCCACTCCTCACCACCAGCAATCTCTCTCTCCTTCCTGCCGCGGCTGTGCTGTGACCCGACACGTGCAGCAAAAGGTCACAGAACGCCCTTACGCTGTGCGCAGCCACAGCACAGCTGAGAGCCAAGGACCAGGAAATGATGAGTACAGAGCATTCACTGCTTCCCGATGCTCCGGTACTAATGAGCGCTTCCATAATGGTACATATTCAACCCATAAAACGCAGTGACATTTTTCCCCCACAGTGAGTCTTATGGTACGGTAAATTATTTTAACATGACCAATCCCTTATGAAGCCATGCTGATATGGTGTTATACGCTTTTTTTCATTGTGGTGCTCCATGATAGCATCTCTTAGAAAACTTTCAGAACTGTTTACCCAGACTGGAGGCTTGGACAAAGAAGTGGCAGATGAGGTTTAACACTGACAAATGCAAGGTTATGCACATAGGAAGGAATAATGCAAGTCACCAGTACATACTAAATGGTAAAACACTGGGTAACACTGACATGGAAAAGGACCTAGGAATTTTAGTGAACAGCAAACTAAGCTGTAGAAACCAGTGTCAGACAGCTGTTGCCAAGGCCAATAAGATAATGGGTTGCATCAAAAGGGGCATAGATGCCCGTGATGAGAACATAGTCCTGCCACTTTACAAATCACTAGTTAGACCACACATGGAGTACTGTGTACAATTCTGGGCTCCTGTGAACAAGGCAGACATAGCAGAGCTGGAGAGGGTTCAGAGGTGGGCAACTAAAGTAATAACTGGAATGGGTGGACTACAGTACCCAGAAAGATTATCAAATTTAGGTTTATTTACTTTAGAAAAAAGACAACTGAGGGGAGATCTAATAACTACGTATAAATATATCAGGGGTCAGTACAGAGATCTCTCCCATCATCTATTTATCCCCAGGACTGTGACTGTGATGAGGGGACATCCTCTGCATCTTGAAGAAAGAAGGTTTGTACACAAATATAGAAGAGGATTCTTTACGGTAAGAGCAGTGAGACTATGGAACTCTCTGCTTGAGGAGGTTGTGACGGTAAGTTCACTAAAAGAGTTCAAAAGGGGCCTGGATGTATTTCTGGAGGGTAACAATATTATAGGTTATAGTTACTAGAGATGGGTTGTTGATCCAGGGAGTTATTCTGATTGCCTGATTTTTTCCCCTAAAGTGGGGAAAATTGGCTTCTACCTCACAGGGTTTTTTTTGCCTTCCTCTGGATCAACTTACAGGATAACAGGCTGAACTGGATGGACAGATGTCTTTTTTCGGCCTTATAAACTATGCCACTCCTCTGCCACTTATCTGCCCAAGTCTCCAGTCTATCCAGATCCATCTGTAGAAGTGTACTGTCCTCTTCTGTGTTAATTACTTTACACAGTTTAGTGTCATCTGCAAAAAATGATATTTTACTGTGCAAGCCTTCTACAAGATCATCAATAAATATATTGAAGAGAATAGGGCCCAATACTGACCCCTGTGGTACCCCACTAGTGACAGTGACCCAATCTGAGTATGTACCGTTAATAACCACCCTCTGTTTTCTATCACTGAGCCAGTTACTTACCCACATACAGACATTCTCCCCCAGGCCAAGCATTCTCATTTTATATACTAACCTTTTATGTGGTACCGTGTCAAATGCTTTGGAGAAGTCCATATATACGACATCCATTGATTTGCCACGGTCAAGTCTAGAACTTACCTTCTCAGAGAAACTGATTAAATTGGTTTGACATGACCAATCCCTCATGAAGCCATGTTGATATGGAGTTATTTGCTTATTTTCATTGAGGTACTCCAAGATTTGAAGGTATTCTCTGAAAACCTTCAAATAGTTTACCCACAACAGATGTTAAACTTACCGGCCTATAGTTTCCAGGCTCTGTTTTTGGACCCTTTTTAAATATTGGCACCACATTTGCTAGCGCCAATCCTGTGGAACACTTCCTGTCAGTATATAGTCCTTAAATATCAGAAATAAGGGTCTGGCTATGACATTACTTAAAGATATGAGGGTGTGTGCCACCTGGTTACGGCGATTTGTCTATTTTAATCTTTTTAAGACGCGGCTGCACTTCTCCTGGGTCAGACAGGCCACTTTAATGGGACATTTACTTTTACATTCTGCATTTTATCTGACAGTTTATTTTCCTCAGTAAGTACAGTGGAGAAAAATGTTTAATAGCTTTGCTTTCTCATCATCACTTCATCATTCTGTAAAGGGCAGACACCTTCAGATTTATACTTTTTACAATTTATATAATTGAAGAACATTTTACAGTAGGATTAGTTTTGCTCTTTTTGGCAATGAATCCCTCTGTCTCCAGTTTAGCTGCTTTTGTTTGTCTTTTACATATTTTTTTTTCAATTTTTCCTTGTCACCTTCCTGTTTTAAGTGCATCCCTTTTTTCTTCCTGTTTTAGTGATTTAAATGCTTACTTTTTGTCCTTTATTGCTTCCTTTACATTTCTATTTATCCACATTGTTTTTTTCTTGTTTCTCACCCTTTTATTTCCATAAGGTATGCACCTCTCACAATTAGAGTTTAGGATGCTTTTAAAAAATATTCCATTTTGTGGCTGCATTTTTATTTTTGAAGACATTGTCCAATTTAGTTAGGTCAATGCCTCTCCTAGCAGGTGAAATTTAGCTTTTTTGAAGTTTGGTATTTTTGTGCCTCCCTGAAGAATCCCTCTTTTGAATGACAACAGGAAGGTTATAATTTTATGGTCACTATTTCCCAGGTGTCCCTCAACCTGCACATCTGTTATTCTGTCAGGTCTATTGGTTAATACTAAGTCCAGTATGGCCATGCCTCTAACTGGGTCCTGAACCAGTTGGGAAAGGTAGTTGTCTTTAGTTATTGCCAAGAACCTGTTTCCTTTATGAGATATCCAGGTTTGTTTCCCAGTCTATATCTGGGTAGTTGATGTCCCTCATAATAATGACCTCATTATGATTTGCCGCCTCATCTATATCGTTTAGTAGTAGATTTTCTGTAGACTCTGGTATATTATAATAAACTCCTATCAGAATTTTATTATTGTTTTTGTCTCCATATATTTCTACCCACAGTAACTCCACATGTTCAATTCCCTCACTTGTATGTTTCCCGAGTGGGGGCTTTAGACAGGACTTTACATAAAGGCAGACCCCTAACCCTTTCTGGTTTTGATGATCCAGTCATAGCTATCATCCAGCCATGTCTCATTTATTCCCACTATGTCATAGTTCTCCTCAGGCTTCTGGCATTAGTATACATACAATTCAGAGGTTTTTGTATATGTTTTACCCTATACTTTTCCTTATGAACCTTTCTAGTCCCTCCTTCCACTCCTCCCCCAGTTTTATTACCTCACCCCAGATCTCTATCTGCATTATCTTCCCCTCCTATAATGTAATTACCCTCTTCCTCAGTCTCTAGTTAATACACTCCTCCAACATTCTAGCCATCTTCTCCTCGAAACCAGCAGCATCTTTCCCATTGAGGTGCAGCCGATCCCTTTGATAGAGCCTGTAGATGAAAGAGAAGTTGGCCCAGTTCTCCAGTAAATGAAACCCCACTTTCCTACACCAGTTCTTGAGCCACTTATTAACTCCCTAATCTCCCACTGCCTTTCTGTGTATCTTGTGGTACAAGTAGTATTTTGGAAAACACTACCTTTGAGGTCCTTGCCATAATCTTGTGACCTAAATCCTTAAAATAATTTTTAAGGATGCTCCACCTATTTCTAACTTTGTCATTGGTTCCAATGTGGACCATGACTGCTGGATCTTCGCCAGCCCTTCCCAGTAATCTGTCAACCTGAACTGCAGTATTTCGAACTCAAGCGCCAGGAAGACAACATACCACTCGACAATCTGGTCTTTGTGACAGATCAGCCTATCTGTACCCCTAATTCCTCTGACTGGCAGAGGAAGTGTCTTCCCTGAACTGGCATCCCCTTTTCTGCCACCCTTGCAAACTTTTTGGGGTGTGTCAGATTCGGGCTAGCACTCTTTCCTCAATTCATTGAGCCTCCACACCTACCTCAATTTATTGAGCCTCCATACCACCCTCTCCCATATCTACCCTATAGAGTGCTTGCTCAGTGAGCAGCAAACTCTTTTCCAAATTGCCAACGCTTCTCAGTGTCGAAACTTGCTCATTTAGATACACAATGTGCGATTCCAAACCAATGTGGGGATTACACAAGAAAAAAAAAATACAATAATACAATGCAAAGATAACTCACTTATGTGGCCCCCTCAAAGTCCCTGAATCTCAAGTCACTTAAAGAGGACCTTTCACCTCTCCTGACATACCTGTTTTAATAGCTTCATGCATTCCCCTGGTAATAACAATTCTGGAGCATCTATTCTTATGTCTGTATGTTGTGCCATTCCTTTATTATTTCTATTAGAACTTATGAATGAATTGCTAGCAGTCTGCAGTAAGGGTACAGCGGGTAGGTAACCAGTTGGGGGTGTGTACCTGCATAGTCTTACTCTATCCAATCAGTGCTGTCTTTGTTGCACTGTGCAGGCACACATCCCCAACTGGTTACCTCCCCTCTGTACCCTTACAACAGAGTGCTAAGAATTCATTCATAACTTCTAGTAGAAATAATAAAGAAATGGCACAACATAGAGCCATTGGAATAGATGTTCCAGAATTTTTATTACATGGAGAATGCATGAAGCTATTAAAACAGGAATGTCAGGAACAGGGAAAGGTCCTCTTTAATCTAAAGTCATACACTTAATACAAACACACTTTAACTCAAACACACAAACACTCTCAAACTGGTGTTTGCTTGTATAGGTGCTACTCCCAAACAACTTCAAACCAGACTGTTCTACACAGTCTAGTTACTGAGACTGACTCCAGTCCTGACTAACAACCAGTATGAACAGGCCTCGAAGGTAGGCGAGTTCGTACACAGGATACCTAGGACCCTATCTGGCCCTGAAGGACCCTGAAGCTAATGTCAGGAATGAGTCAAACTGTTCCTCCACCAAATCAGAAACAGTGTCTATAAAAAGACAAACGGAGCCACCCATGTACTACAAAAATATGACAATCTTTAGTATATCTTCTCATATATAAAAGTTAAAAAGTCAATGTTATACAGGGAGAGTAACAGTGCAGGAGAAAAAAAAAACCATCCCTGGCCCATACATATAAATACACTAATATAACAGTACAGAAATGAACAGCAGTCGCATATAATAGTGATATAGAAATACCACCAAAGTCCCACCAACCTGGACGAACAGGAGTCTCTCCTCAAGCCCAATCACCAAACACAGGGAAGGGATACAAACAAATAATACAAAAGGGAAAGAGGACACTTAACTTTCCAGAAGCAAATGGCAGCCACGAGATCTCCACTGAGAATCCAAAAACCAGCTGGCCACAGATACAACAGAAAGTATAAACCGCACAGCATGGTGGGAGAAGCAACACAAAATAGGCAAGGATAATTGATAAGACACCTACACCTGAAGGGGGAGGGTGTGGTGAATGCCAGCAACAACAAACAAAGGAAAACCTGTCAGATTAAAGCACGTGCTGCCAACCTCACTGACCTCCTGCTACCTGTTGCAGGAATGTCAGTATGTCCAGGCAAATTCGTGACACTGCCACAGAAGCTGGTCTCAGCAAATACATTAGATGGCTTCAAAAAAGGTTTATATGACTTTTTAATTCAAAATAAAATTGAGGCTTATGAAAATGTATAGAAATCTTGTTCTACGCACCCATTCCCTTTGGCCAAACCCCTTTTTAAAAGGAACATACACACTAATCCAAGGGATTTGTTCCGTCGAATATAGCAGCATTACAGGTTGAACTTGATGGACTTTTGTCTTTTTCCAACCTTAACAACTATGTGACTATGTAGCAGCCGTATGGAAGTAGTAGCAACCTTATGGAAGATGATGGTCATCAGGCCGCAGCACTGACATGATGGGGATGGTGACATGATGGAGGCAGTAGCAGCCATACAGAACATGATGGTTGGCAGTTCGTAACAGTAGCATGATGATGGAAGCAGGAAGGCAGAAACAGTGGCAAGATGAGGCACTGAAAGCATGGCCAGATCTATTCATCATCCTCAGCCAGAGGAGTGTGATAATCCTCCCCAATCCATGCTTGGTTCATTTTCACAAAAGGGATGTTTTGGACACTGACGGAAGACAACTTAGTCCATTTGGGTGTCACTGAGCATGGCTATCCAGTAATCATCAGACTGGTTGATGTCAACGATATCAACTGTATAAGCAAACAAGCATACAGGTTGCCATTCAGGTCAGCGTGCTCAAGAAGCCAGTTTCTGGCTCTGCTCCCCACTGAGACAAATGGGTTTCCTGGCCGGTGCCATTGTCATCAACGCCCTTTTACTCCTCCACCTCCTCCTCTTGCAATCAGCGTCTGTTCTAAGATAAAATATGAAATGGATGAAATTGTTCATGCCGTAGCTGTCCCTGATGAAAAACATTGTGGCCACTTTGAAGGGCTTCAGCACCTGACACGTCTCAGATGAGCTGCCACTGCCTGACCCCTAAGCAACATATGCTCGCTGAGGCTGTCTGGTGCATACTGGTTCACAGTTTTCCGCTGCTCATACAGACACTTAAGCATATGCAATGTTGAATTCCAGCAAACTGGTACATCATGGATTAAGTAGTGTAGCATCGGGTCATTCTGTCGATGCAATTCAGATTGATGATGTGTGCCATGCAGGATCCATGTGTTATTTCACCCAGGTCCAAGGTGGCCAGGATGTGCTCATTGTCGCTGACCACCTTGCCCAGACAGAGTCGGTGGGGTGACAGGCTACTCTCAGACAGCGTGGCACCGTTTTACTTGAAACATGTCTGAGTGTATTGACATAAAAAGTCTAAATTTTAGCCATGTCTATCTTCTGGTTTATCCTTGTCTCAGAAGTCCTTTATGAAATGGTTCTTAGTCTTAAAAGGTTATGCTCATCTTCCTTTGAATGTAGAAGAATTCTTGCATAAATACAGTACTTCCTGGCCATGACATCTGCCATGAGAAGAAGGCAGATCCTAAAAATGGATCTGTACAGATTCCTCCCTAACAGGTATTTTTTTTATATAATTCTGTTGCCAAACTTTATTCCACAGGATGGTTCTTTGTTTTTGGATTTTTTTTTATATTTAAATTGCCGATTTATTCTATTTCTATTGTGAATGAAGGATCCTGTCTTGTCTATACACAGAGATGATGCCATTTGCAGGATTAGAATGACAGATAAGCAGGTAAGTGCAGTAAAGTGATCTATACACACCAAGAAGTGGCGCCTATTTTTGTTTTTCTTCAACCCCTGTTTTCACCTTCCTGACCAGGCAATTTTTGCAAATCTGACATGTGTCACTTTATGTGGTAATAACTTTGGAACGCTTTTACTTATCCAGGCCATTCTGAGATTGTTTTCTCGTCACATATTGTGCTTCACGACAGTAGTAAATTTGTGGCAAAATATTTCATTTTTATTTATAAAAAAATACTTAATTTAACAAAAATTTGGAAAAATTTGCAATTTTCCAAATTTCAATTTTTCTACCTTCAAAATACATAGTAATACCTCAAAAAATAGTTATTATTTTATATTCCCCATATGTCTACTTTATGTTTGGATCATGTTGAAAATGACATTTTAGTTTTTTGGGACGTTAGAAGGCTTTGAAGTTTCGAAGCAAATCTTAAAATTTTTAGAAGATTTCAAAAATCAATTTTTTAACCCTTTCAGTACCGGAGGTTTTTTCGGTCATGCATTTTCGTTTTGCGCTCCCTGCCTTCAAACAGCCATAACTCTTTTATTTTTCTGTTCACATAGCTGTATGACGGCTTGTTTTTTGCGGGACAAGTTGTACTTTCCAACGCCACCATTTAATATTGCATATGGTGTAGTGGGAAGCGGGAAAAAAATTCCAAATCAGGTGAAATTGCAAAAAAACCGCTATTCCGCTACAGTTCTACGGGTTTCTTATTTACAGCGTTCGATGTGCATTAAAACTGACCCATTATTTTCATTCTACTGGTCAGTATGAATCCGGCAATACCTAATATGTATAGTTTTTCCTGCGTTTTGAAAAAAAAAATTAGAAAGTTTTTTTTTTTCCTTGTCATATCTTGACCCCTATAACTTTTTGGTATTTATGTGTACAGAGCTGTATGGGGGCTCATTTTTTGCGGGACAATCTGAAGATTTTATTAATACCATTCTGGGGTGTGTATGACTTTTTGATCACTTTTTATTTAATTTTTTTTAGAAAAAAAAAGCGACAAAAAACGGCAAATCGCCATTTGGACGCTTTTTTCCGCCACACAATTCGCCGTATTGGATTTTTTTTTTATATTTTAAAAGTACGGGCGTTTTTGGTCACGGTGATACCCATGATGTCTATATTTAGTGTTATTTAGGTATTTATTTTTTACTTATACGGAAAGGGGGGTGATTTGAACTTTTATATCTTTTTTATTTTTTATATATTTTTTAACATTTTGTTTTTATTTTTTTTTTACTATTTGAATGCTCAAATATGAGCTTATATATTGTGGCTTTTTAATTTTCTTTATGAGCAATCATGGATTTACTAGAGGCAGTTAAATCCATGAATTGCTCATTTCTTATCCTGGCCTGCCATCTAGTGGCCAGAATAAGAATTGCACTTTGAAAACTGTAATCCTCACCAGCGAGGATTACAGTTTTCATATGGTGTACAGACACCCCGATTGGCCACACGGGGTGTCTGTACACCACCCGGAAGCTAACGCTTCCGGGTTTAGACGCAACTAGATGCCGTGATCACGTGTGATCACGGCATCTAGTCACCCCGGAAGACGCCGCCGATACAGTAGGTAGCGGCAAGTCTCTGCTGTTAGAAACAGCAGAGACTTGCCGGCCAAGACGCCCGCCGCACCCGCGAGCGGGCGCCATGTGCCCGCATCGTACCAGCGCCGTACATGTACGGCGCTGGTACTGTAAGGGTTAAGGAGCAGTTCAGTTATGAAGTCACTTTGTGGGGCTTACATAGTGGAAACTCCCCATAAATCACCCCATTTTACTACACCCTTCAAGCTATTCAAAACTGATTTTACTAACTGTTAACCCTTTATGTGTTCCATGAGAATTGACGGAAAATTGGAATGAAATTTCAAATTTTCACTTTTTTTAGCAGATTTTAAATTATAATCCATTTTCCATGAAACACATCAAGGGTTAACAGCAAAACAAAACTCAAAATCTATTACCCCGATTCTGGAGTTTACAGAAACACCCCATATGTGCACAAAAACTAATGTATGGGCGCACAGCAGGCTTCAGAGTGGAAGGAGCACCATATGGCTTTTGAAGAGTGAAATTAGCTGGAATAATAATTGGGAGCTATGTCACACATGAAGACCCCCTGAGCTGGCCTTACAGTAGAAACCCCTCAAAAGTGACCCCATTTTGGAAAGAGCACCCATCAAGGAATCTTTCAAGGTGTGTGGTGAGCACTTTGAGCTCAAAGGTGTTTCCTAGAATTAGGATTCACACGGAAGTGAAAATGAAAAATTGCAATTTTTTGACAAAAAAGTTGCTTTACACCCACATTTTTCACTTTCACAAAGGGTAACAGGACAAAATGCACACCAAATTTTGATCACCATTTCCCTCCGAATAGGGCAACACCCCATATGTATTTGTAGCCCAATGGACTGGCGCACAGCAGGCTTCACAGTGGAAGGAGCACCATATAGCTTTTGGAGAGCGGAATTAGCTAGAATAATAATTGGGAGCTATGTCACACATGAAGACCCCCTGAGCTGGCCCTACAGTAGAAATCCCACAAAAGTGACCCCATTTTGGAAATAGCACCCCTCAAGGAATCGTTCAAGGTGTGTGGTGAGCACTTTGAGCTCAAAGGTGTTTCCTAGAATTAGGATTCACACGGAAGTGAAAATGAAAAATTGCAATTTTTTGACAAAAAAGTTGCTTTACACCCACATTTTTCACTTTCACAAAGGGTAATGGGACAAAATGCACCCCACATTTTGATCACCATTTCCTCCAAATACGGCAACACCCCATATGTGCTTGTAGCCCAATGTACTGGCGCACAGCAGGCCTCAAGAGGAAAACTGCAAAATATGGATTTTGCAGACAAGAATTAACAGACATGGTTTTTTTTATTGCCATGTCACATTTAAAATTTTCCTGAGGTCCCCAGAAATTAAAAACCCCAAGAAGTGACCCCATTTTGGAAAGAGCACCCCCATACGAACATTTCGTGGTAGAAAGGGTACATTTTAGCAAACTGGTGTCTCACAGTAGTCAGAAACACTTGTAAAAGCATTTCAAAGCACACATTTGTGAAAATGAAAAATTACTAGTAGACCCCAAAGTTTCACTTTCACAAGAGGTTAAAGGAAAAAATGCACCCCACATTTTGTTCCCTATTTTCTCCCCATTCAGGAAACACCCCATATATGCTCGCAGCCTGCTGTATGGGCGCACAGCAGGCCTCTAGAGGCAAACCACAAAATATGGATTTTGCAGGCTAGAATTAACAGACATGGTTTTTTTTATTGCCATGTCACATTTAAAATTTTCCTGAGGTCCCCAGAAATTAAAAACGCGAAGAAGGGGTGTGGCCGGATGCTGAGGAGACCAGTGGTGTGAGGCTTGAGCTCCGTCCACCCCTGGCTCTAACTCGCTACATAAGCTGCACAATCTGCCGAACATGGGGAAAAAACACCAGCTGAAGACCCCCAGGGTAGCCCCAGACCTGCTGGGAGCACCCCAACTTACTTCACTAGATGTCTTCCTCATTAGAAGTTTGGGTCCGGATGCCAATATGGCGGCGCCTCGGGCTAGAAGGGATCAGGAAGAAGCGGCTCCTCCCCCTCTCTCTCCTCCACAAGCGCGGATAAGCGCTCAGCCAGAGCCTTTAACCCCTGCCACACAGCGCTCCAGCCCTAGTGCTGCTTCACCTCTGCAGCTACATGAAAACACAGGCTGGGAGGCTGATATACCCCATAATGACTTCCCTACACTACCTAAAGTCTCACAAGAGGAGGAGGAATACCCTGCATTAACCTCTTCAGGGTTGTCACAGACCGGCTCTCCTACTATACAGCCACCTGTAGACCCCAGTGGTTCCCCTCCCAGAGAAGACCGGATTTCTTCCCAGACTTACTCTATGGTGGCCAAGCAGCAGGGTCCACAAACCCAACTGGCTACTTCTTTGTCTTTAACATCCACAAGACGTCTCCCACCTCTTCCTCAAAGAAAGTCTGCTAGTGGCACACCTCCAGGCTCTCGATGCTCCTCTAGATCTCCTAACGCTGACTCAGATGCCGAGGGGATCCCTCAGTTATTACAATCTTGCTCTCCGTCCAGATGCAGTTCATCCTCATCTTCAGAGATGGACAATTCAGACTAACATAATGGTCCCCCCCCGAGATTGGTGGTCCCATATCCAACAATTGCCCACCAAGCAAGATTTCCAAGCTCTAATTTCCGAGGTCAAAGATGCCTTTAAAGAGGAAATATCGGCCGTACGTCAGGATGTCCAAAGTGTAGGCCAAAGGGTCCATCAGCTAGAAGAAGATCAAAACGCCTCTCGCACTTTGATCCGCTCACTTCAGAAACAAACGTCATCACAGTCCCTTAAACTCCGGGATCTCCAAAACCACATGGAAGACCTAGACAACCGTGGACACCGCCACAATATAAGAGTCAGAGGTGTCCCAGAAGCGCAAGGCGAAGAGGATGTTCGATCGGTGCTTCTCACAATCTTTAATACCATTTTGGACAGACCCGTAACAAACCCTATCTTGATGGATCGGGCTCACCGTGCACTTAGACAAAAATCTACACAAGGCCCTCCCCGTGACATCATCTGCTACATTAATGATTTTGGGCTGAAAGAAGATATCATGTTGAGAGCTCGCTTCCAACAGCAGATTGAGTTTCAAGGTGCTAAGATATCGTTGTTTCAAGACCTCTCCTGGATCACCCTCCAGAAACGAAGAGCCTTAAAACCACTGCTGGACTTGTTGCGTAAAAATTCAATATCTTATCGATGGGGGTTTCCCTTCAGCCTAATCGCTCGAAAGAATGGTGCGACGGTGACGCTAAAGATTCCTGAAGACCTTCCTGAGTTTTGTGTTCGCCTGAATCTAACCCCACTGCAACTGCCGGATTGGGATGTTCTCCCTACCCTAAGTCCGATTCCAGCCACCTGGACTACAGTGGGAGCCCGGAAAAGACAAGACCGCTCTGGTTCTTTTGAGTTGGACACTAGGCCTTCTACTTAATTATGGATCCAGGAAGGAACGTAAATATGTGATTATGCTTATATGCTGCTGTTTTTTTCTCTCTCTTTTTTCTCCTACTCTTCCTTTACTTATGCTGTTAAAGTTTGTAGGATTGTCAGTATTTTGCCTATTTTTTGTTAGGGGCCTAGGGGTGGAGTCTCTTTGGTTCTCTGCCGAGGTTTTTTCTTTGGGCCTTCACCACTACTCCCCCATTGGAGTACACTGTTTTTGACTCAGCTACTTGATTTTTTGGCTGAAGATAGATATCGATACTTAATATACACTGGTTGCACTCCACAGACATGAGGGCCCTGACTTTTTTAAGGTCCTTCATGTCCATGGTATTTTGGATACATATTAATATTGTTGTTTTTCTCTGTCTCTCCGTGTTCATTTCTCTCCTTGTTCTATGGTCAATTTCTGTCCTGATGCTTTCTGATGTTTTGTCTGTATTCGGCGGGGATGGAGCAGCTTGGCAACTACTGATCGCAGCCTCCTTCTGTGTTGTTGAATTGGTCGTTATATTAGCCACCTTTTTTTGGGGCACTTACCATGGCTAAAATTATGTCACTGAATGTCAAGGGCTTGAACTCAAACTTCAAGCGACGAATCGCCTTACGTGAGTTTCGTAAATCTTAAGCGGATATTATTCTTATCCAGGAAACTCACCTAACGTCTGAAGGGTCTTTTCATTTTGTAAAACATTGGTTTCCAAGGGCATACGCAGC
Organism: Rhinella marina; assembly: GCA_900303285.1. NCBI lineage: Eukaryota > Metazoa > Chordata > Amphibia > Anura > Bufonidae > Rhinella > Rhinella marina. The sequence goes on along the minus strand of ONZH01003726.1, from coordinate 3,678 downwards.
CCCTGCCACTACTAGGTCGGCTGGAGTCGCCATTCTGATATCTAGATCTTGCCCCCTTCAGGTCGACAAGGTACAGGCTGATCCATCGGGACGTTTTCTCGTCCTCCAGGGTACTCTATATGGTTTGACACTGCAATTGACCACTGTGTACGCTCCAAATTCTGGCCAGCTTACCTTCTTAACCTCCCTTTTCTCTACTATCTCGTCAGATAGAGGGATCTTGCAATTGATCGGAGGAGATTTTAATGTCCCATTTTCAGAAGTCATGGATAGGCTTACAACTCCTGCAACCACTCCCTCTTCCCAATGTAAGCGCCTTTCTAAGGGGTTTAGACAATCAGTTCGTAAGTTCTCCCTGTATGACCTTTGGAGGGTGGACAACCCTACATCTCGTCAATTCACTTTTTACTCTAACCCTCACTCTACACATTACTCTAACCCTCACTCTACTACTTCATTGGTAATATTATGGCTCTACGATCACTAGTGCAGTCTTCTATTGGTCCCATAACTTGGTCAGACCACGCTCCTATTTATTTGGAACTTAATCTCTCTTCTGTTCCACTTAGACACCCACACTGGAGATTGAATGATTCTCTCCTGACAAACCCATTCACCCGGGATACATTGCGCTCCTCTCTGTCTCAGTATTTTACTGATAATGCCCAAACTGCACCTTCCCATGGTATTCTATGGGAGGCTCACAAAGTGGTGTTTCGAGGGGTATGTATATCTCTCGCTTCAGGCTTAAAAAAGGATAAAGAGGCAGAATACCAAAATTGCCTACGTTTCCTGTGATTGGCGGAATTGTAATTGGCTTCTAAACCTTCTAGGCGAATACTGAGACAGATAGTTGAATTATGAGCTCGTCTTAAGTCTCTGTCTTCCTCATCCACCCATCAGCTGATTCGCTATACTCGCCAATGTTATTTCGCATATAGCAACAAGCCGCACACCTTACTAGCCAGACAACTTAGGGACCAGACAGCCGCCTCGGCCCCTCATGCTATTAGAAATCAGCAAGGGGTGCTCCAATACCACCCTTCGACAGTTGCAGAATTATTTCATGAATATTACTCTGACTTATACTCCCTCCCATCCTCCTTGCCCAGAAACGAGATAACACGAAATACATTATTGGATGAATTCCTCTTGGAATGCCATCTACCCTCCCTTACTCCAGAAGCACTGGCACATTTGAATCAGCCCATTTCCGGAGATGAAATTAAAGAAATTATATCGGAACTGCCCAATGGACGGTCCCCTGGACCTGATGGGCTTTCCTATAATTACTTTAAGATATTTGAGGATATTTTAACTCCTCACATGACACAGTTATTCAATGGATTTCTGCAAGGTGACAAAATCCCTGACACTATGCTGAACTCATATATTACGGTTATCCCTAAACCTGGGAAGGACCCTGCGGATTGCGCAAGCTACAGACCTATCAGCCATCTTAACTCTGATTTGAAAATTTTTACTAAACTTTTAGCAAACCGCCTGAACCTTTGGCTTCATCATTTGATTCACAAAGATCAGGTTGGCTTTGTTAGGTTTAGACAGGCTGGCGATAACACCAGAAGAGCTGTGGATTTGATAGATGTAGCTAACAGGGGAGTAATGGAGGCCCTGGCCCTAAGTTTAGATGGCGAGAAGGCGTTTGATCGCCTGAATTGGGATTTCATGTTTAGAACGCTGCACCACTTTGGCTTCAAGGGTCCCTTCTTGACTGCCTTGAGAAGCCTCTACTCCTCCCCGTCTACTATAGTAAGATTGCCCCATGCTCACTCGGCACCTCTTTCGATCAACAATGGCACGAGGCAGGGCTGCCCCTTATTTCCCCTACTCTACGTCCTTAGTATAGAGCCCCTAGCGGCCCTGATACGTAACAATCCAGATATACAGGGCATCCCAGTCAGAGATAAAACATTTACCATCTCTCTCTTCGTGGATGATGTGTTACTTACGCTGACGAACCCCTTCATCTCTTTACCTAATCTTCATGCAGTGTTGAACAGGTACAGTAGGTTATCAGGATATAAGTTGAATACCTCTAAAACCGAGGCTCTACCCATCAATATTAACCCTGCTAGACTCCTCCTTCTTCAAGGACAATTCCACTATACTTGGCGAACCCACTCCATAAAATACTTAGGAATTCATCTTACCCCGCACTACTCCACTGTATACAAGGCTAACTTTCCACCTTTGTTGACGGAGATGAACTCTCTTTTAACTAAGTGGAAGTCGCTCCCGATTTCGCTGTTGGGACGTATTGCTGCTACATTCCCCCAAATTTTTATACTTATTCGAGACCCTCCCGGTGAAGGTGCCAGCCGCAGTTCTCCGTTCTATACAATCAGCCTTCATTAGATTTGTTTGGAATTATAAACGACAGATTTTCTGCCCGGATTTTGACAGCTCCGGTCAGCTGTGGAGGCTTAGCTCTACCTGATATAACGACTTATTATTCGGCCGCTCATCTCCGCCAGATAACCTCCTGGTCCACTTTTCATTCATATAATAAATGGACGGAGGTGGAGAGGTTGTGGCTGGCACCCACTCACCTGGGATCTCTGATTTGGGGTTTGCCTGCCTCTGTCCCTTCTTCCACCTTACTCAACTCTATGGTTTTTACCAGAGAGATTTGGTATAAGGCAAGAGTTAGATACAATTTAGCTACACTTCGATCTCCTCTCTCTCTATTCCTTTTCACACCTCATCTTCCGGACAGCTTTGGGGCGGACATGGTGAGACCGTGGTCAGCAGCCGGGTTATACCGCCTCGTCGACCTGATGGACCCACTCTCGGGGAAGATTTTTTCCTTTGCAGAACTTCAGGCTAAATTTTCTCTTCCCCCACCTTACAATTTCAATTTCAAAAGATACTCTATTATTGTAAAAAGGTATTAGGATCACTATGTTTCCCATCTCTTTCACCATTTGAACGCCTTTGTACACGTCCCCCTTCCTCAAAGGGCCTTATTTCAGACATCCATCGGATTTTGATATCCTTTGATTTTCCCAAGGGATTAAAACATCCCTATATGCTGAAGTGGGAGGATTGGTTACAGAGGGAGCTCTCCCCAGAGAACTGGTGTACCATCTGGAGAAGGGCACATTCTAGCTCTTCATCCGTAACATTTAAAGAGAACCAAATCAAAATTTTAGCGTTCTGGTATCACACCCCTGCTTTATTACATGCCATTAATCCTGTACTTCCGGATATCTGCTGGAGATGCTCCCTTTCTGGAGCCAAATTATTCCACATTTTTTGGTCATGTACGGCTCTAACACCATATTGGAGGCAGGTGAGAGAAGTGATATGGGTCATACTGAATGAGGTACTTCCTAACGACCCGTCGGTTCGTTTACTGAACCTGTTCCCATCTACCATTCGGGGTCATGGTGCCAGGCTGCTCCTTTATATACTGACTGCTGCAAAATGCTTAATTGCGCTCTTCTGGAAGAGACCTTCCCCGCCTACTATCTCAGACCTAGTGGCTCGGATACGAGATATTCGGACGCTGGAATACCCTGTCGCTCTCCAACTAAATACAGTACCCAGATTCTTGAAATGCTGGCAACTATGGGACTCACATGAACATTTGTTCAATTAAGGGACTCGGAGAGATACTCAGTTTCATGTTTGATACCTTTATTGTTCCATATGTTT